>CAHIKZ030000950.1:582500-620000 GCA_903632075.3 Acanthosepion pharaonis
AGAGGTTCTCCTAGGGCACTTACCATCTGTGCAACTGCCTTCCTCTTACATGCTTCCCCGATGATTAAAATCTTCAAATACTTAAATGTAATGTCAATCGATATCTAGCACACTGAGTTTGTTTCCCGTCTTTCTCTCTATCCTTTCTCCAAACATACCTCTTTACTCTTGTTCTTAATCCTCTGTAACCCCTTGCGTGTTAGTGGCACTTCCAACTCGCTTGGGGTGAATTGCATTAAAAAAAAGAGCTTTATCTTCTTTTCTCTCACCCCTCTCTTCACTTACACTGTCTTCTATTGATTCTTTAGATTCTTCGCCATCCGAAAAATAATTAGAATCCGGAAAAATATTGACAATCCTGAAAAATGATTAGAATTCTGCATAATATTTACGACCCGGAAAATATTTAGGACCAGGAAAAATATTTAGAATGCGGTACAATATTTAGGATGGCAAAAAATATTTAGATTCAAAAAAAATATTTAGAATCCGGAAAAATATTTTGAATCCGACACAATAATTAGTATCTAGAAAATATTTAGAGTCCGGCACAAATTTTAGGATCCAGAAAATATTTAGAAACCGGAAAATATTGAGAATCCGGTACAATATTTAGAATCCGGTACAATATTTAGGATGGCAAAAATATTTAGGACCCCCAAAAAATATTTAGAATCCGGATAATATTTAGAATCCGGAAAAATATTTTGAATCCGACACAATAATTAGTATCTACAAAATATTTAGAACCCGGAAAAATATTCAGAATCCGGCACAATATTTAGGATCCGAAAAATATTTAGAAACCGGAAAATATTTAGAATCCGGAAAAATATTCAGAATCCAGCACAATATTTAGAATCCGGAAAATATTTAGAATACGGAAAAATATTTAGAATCTGGCACAATATTTAGGATCCAGAAAATATTTATGATCCTGAAAATATTCAGAATCCGGAAAATATGTAGAATCCGGACAAATATTTAGAACGCGGAAAATATGTAGATTCCGAAAAAAATGTTTAGGATCCGGAAAATATTTAGAATCCGGAAAAATAGTTAGAGCCCGGCACAATATTTAGGATCCAGAAAATATTTAGAATCCGGAAAAATATTTAGAATCCGGCACAATATTTAGGATCCAGAAAATATTTAGGATCTAGAAAATATTTAGAATCCGGCATAATATTTAAGATCCGGAAAATACTTAGAATCCGGAAAAATATTTAGAATCCGGAAAAATATTTAGAATCCGGAATAAAAATGTATAAAACCGAAGAAATGAATAGATGTATTGCATGTTCTAAATACTGCTGATCCATAAAGATGTGTTTTCCAAACTTTACCATAACTGAAGGACAGTCAGTTGTACAGTGAAATATGTCTTTATCAAAATCAAGGCTAGCCTCTATTTTTAAAAACTCGATGATTTTGACACTATTAGAAATTCCAGGAACTTTAACCAAATCTAAGAACCAATACTTGTCTTCGTGATGCACATATTCATTTATCTCAGAATTCTATTGGATGCATATTCATTAAGAGTAGCACCTGTTTACTAATCAACGTTTCAAAATGATCAACCTGTTCACACTTTTTCTTATCATAGAAAATACGATTTTACTAAGAGACTGTTTCGTAGTTAGTCGAGGCTTATCGTTTGAATTCATTGTTTTCCTTCTCTTAGATCGGTTGCCACACAAGCTAAATATGTCTTCAGATTTCCGTGTTGCAGTTTTCATATTCTGTTAAGCTACTTGCCACTCTTTTTCTGAATTTTCTAGACTTCGTTCTTACACTGACCCCTTTGCAATTTCTTCGCATAAAACCGAATAGCTAGATGGATTACATGATGCTCAGTTGTTTTACAAATTTTACTGATACCTTAATATTGTTCCCCACCTTTCTCTGCATCCTTTCCTCTAACATGACTCTTTACTCTTGTTCTCTACCCTCTGTAACCCCTTGCAGGCTAATGGCACTCCCGCCTTGCTTGAGGTGAATTGTTTAAAAAAAAAAAAGGTTTATCTTCTGCCTCCTCAGCACTCTCTTCACTTCCACTTTCTTAAAATTCTTCGACAGTTTCCTTCTTATACTTTTCAATCTCTTTGTATAAAACCGACTAGGTAGATGCAATACATGATATAAACAATTTTGATACGCTGTTTTACAAACTTTGCTGATACTTTGATTTTGTTCTTCGTCATCCTTAGGATCGTTTCCTCTAACATTCCCATTTACTCCTGGTCTCAATCCTCTGTAACCCCTTGCGTGCTAGTGGCACTCCCTATTTGCTTGGGGTGAATTGTTTTAAAACATAGCTTTATCTTCTGCCACCTCATCCCACTCATCACTTCGACTGCCTGAGGATTCTTCGACAGTTTCGTTCTTATACTGGCCATTTTGCAATCTCTTTGTATAAAACCGAAGAAATAGCTAAAGGCATCACATGACCTAAACACTGTTGATGCTCAGTTAAGATTTGTTTTACAAACTTTACTGATACCTTGATATTGTTTCCGTCTTTCTATGCCTCTTGTTCTTCTAACATGCCTCTTTAATCTTGTTCTCAATCTTCTGTAACCCCTTACGTGCTTGTCGCACTCCCGCCTTTCTTGCAGTTAATTTCTTAAAAAAAAAAAAAGTTCGGATTCTAGGATTGAACTTGCGTCACCGTTCCTCAGAATCATTTTCAACTTCAACTCCTGTGGCGTCGAAACGAATGCAACCATCGACAACTAACTTACTACCGCCGGACATATTTTCTGCTACTTTTCGCCAGACTATGACACTAATATCAAATTACTAGGCTGTCTTTCACAACAAATGTCGAATGTTAAATGTATTTGTGTCTAGGAGGCTTCAAAAGTGTGATCAACATTGGAAACAGAAACTGGAGCAATCTCTCATCTAACAAGCTCTTGAGATGCCCTGTCCAGAGCAGTTGATTGCGAATGAGCAGTCTCTATATACTGGGTGTTTTGGTCCGTTGCAGAACAACTGCGTCTGGATGAAAAGACTGCCACTTGATGTCTAAAATATGCTGATAGGAAATATATGTAAAGGGTAAAAGGAGGTAAAGTGTGACACTGAAATCCGAAGGAGTATTGGGATGGCCAAAGGAAGCATTCAAAAGTCTAAGCTCAGTGCTGAGAAATAGAAAAAAAAACTCGCTAGAAACAAGGAAATAAACTGTTACGAGATATCTATTATCCTGTATGGGAGAGTGTGCAAGACAATATCTTCAAGAGACACAAACGACAGAAATATGGTTCTGCAGATAGATGATGAGGATAGCGAATGATTGAGCAACGTGGAAGAAAAAATATTTTTAATTTAAGGAAGAGACAGTAGAGTTGATCCGCACAGTAAAGAGAGAGAGAAAAGGATAAAAGAAAACAAAACATAACCTACCTAGAGAGCTTGAGTAAATGGATGGCGGAACAAGGGTTAGGAGATTGAGGACAAGAGGGAGAAGGGAAAACAAGGCATAACCTACCTAGAGAGATTGAGTAAATGGATGGCGGAACAAGGTTTAGGAGATTGAAGGCAAGAGGGACAGAGGAAAACAACGCATAACTTACCTAGAGAGATTGAGTAAATGGATGGCGGGACAAGGTTTAGGAGATTGAAGACAAGAGGGAGAAGGGAAAACAACGCATAACCTACCTAGAGAGATTGAGTAAATGGATGGCTGAACAAGGTTTAGGAGATGGAAGGCAAGAGGGACAGAGGAAAACAACGCATTACCTAGAGAGATTGAGTAAATGGATGGCGGAACAAGGTTTAGGAGATTGAAGGCAAGAGGGACAGAGGAAAACAACGCATAACTTACCTAGAGAGATTGAGTAAATAGATGGCGGGACAAGGTTTAGGAGATTGAAGACAAGAGGGAGAAGGGAAAACAACGCATAACCTACCTAGAGAGATTGAGTAAATGGATGGCGGAACAAGGTTTAGGAGATTGATGGCAAGAGGGACAGAGCAAAACAACGCATAACCTACCTAGAGATATTGAGTAAATTGATGGCGAAACAATTTTTACGAGATTGAAGGCAGGAGGGACAGAGGAAAACAACGCATAACCTACCTAGTGATATTGAGTAAATGGGTGGCGGAACAAGGTTTAGGCGATTGAAGGCAAGAGGGACAGACGAAAACAACGCATAACCTACCTACAGAGATTGAGTAAATGGATGGTGGAACAAGGTTTAGGAGATTGAAGACAAGAGGGAGAAGGGAAAACAACGCATAACCTACCTAGAGAGATTGAGTAAATGGATGGCGGAACAAGGTTTAGGAGATTGAAGGCAAGAGGGACAGAGGAAAACAACGCATAACCTACCTAGAGAGATTGAGTAAATGGATGGTGGAACAAGGTTTAGGAGATTGAAGGCAGGAGGGACAGAGGAAAACAACGCATAACCTACCTAGAGAGATTGAGTAAATGGATGGCTGAACAAGGTTTAGGAGATTGAAGGCAGGAGAGACAGAGGAAAACAACGCATAACCAACCTAGAGAGATTGAGTAAATGGATGGCGGAACAAGGTTTAGGAGATGGAAGGCAAGAGGGACAGAGGAAAAAACGCAAAACCTACCTAGAGAGATTGAGTAAATGGATGGCGGAACAAGGTTTAGGAGATGGAAGGCAAGAGGGACAGAGGAAAACAACGCAAAACCTACCTGGAGAAATTGAGTAAATGGATGGCGGAACAAGGTTTAGGAGATTGAAGACAAGAGGGAGAAAGGGAAAACAACGCATAACCTACCTAGAGAGATTGAGTAAATCGATGATGGAACAAGGTTTAGGAGATTGAAGGCAAGAGGGACAGAGGAAAACAACGCATGACCTACCTAGAGAGATTGAGTAAATGGATGGCGGAACAAGGTTTAGGAGATGGAAGGCAAGAGGGACAGAGGAAAACAACGCATAACCTACCTAGAAAGATTGAGTAAATGGATGGTGGAACAAGGTTTAGGAGATTGAAGACAAGAGGGAGAAGGGAAAATAACGCATAACCTACCTAGAGAGATTGAGTAAATGGATGGCGGAACAAGGTTTAGGAGATTGAAGGCAAGAGGGACAGAGGAAAACAACGCATAACCTACCTAGAGAGATTGAGTAGATGGATGGTGGAACAAGGTTTAGGAGATTGAAGACAAGAGGGAGAAGGGAAAACAACGCATAACCTACCTAGAGAGATTGAGAAAATGGATGGATTAAGAAGGCTTAGGAGTTTGAAGGCAAGAGGGATAGAGGAAAACAACGCATAACCTACCTAGAGAGATTGAGTAAATCGATGGTGGAAGAAGGTTTAGGAGATTGAAGGCAAGAGGGACAGAGGAAAACAACGCATAACCTACCTAGAGAGATTGAGTAAATGGATGGCTAAACAAGGTTTAGGAGATTGAAGGCAGGAGGGACAGAGGAAAACAACGCATAACCAACCTAGAGAGATTGAGTAAATGGATGGCGGAACAAGGTTTAGGAGATGGAAGGCAAGAGGGACAGAGGAAAACAACGCAAAACCTACCTAGAGAGATTGTGTAAATGGATGGCGGAACAAAGTTTAGGAGATGGAAGGCAAGAGGGACAGAGGAAAACAACGCAAAACCTACCTGGAGAGATTGAGTAAATGGATGGCGGAACAAGGTTTAGGAGATTGAAGACAAGAGGGACAGAGGAAAACAACGCAAAACCTACCTAGAGAGATTGAGTAAATGGATGGTGGAACAAGGTTTAGGAGATGGAAGGCAAGAGGGACAGAGGAAAACAACGCAAAACCTACCTAGAGAGATTGAGTAAATGGATGGTGGAACAAGGTTTAGGAGATTGAAGGCAGGAGGGACAGAGGAAAACAACGCATAACCTACCTAGAGAGATTGAGTAAATGGATGGTGGAACAAGGTTTAGGAGATTGAAGGCAAGAGGGACAGAGGAAAACAATGCATAACCTACCTAGAGAGATTGAGTAAATGGATGGCTGAACAAGGTTTAGGAGATTGAAGGCAGGAGGGACAGAGGAAAACAACGCAAACCAACCTAGAGAGATTGAGTAAATGGATGGCGGAACAAGGTTTAGGAGATGGAAGGCAAGAGGACAGAGGAAAACAACATAAAAACTTACCTGGAGAGATTGAGGTTTAAATGGATGGTGGAACAAGGTTTAGGAGATTGAAGGCAGGAGAGACAGAGGAAAACAACATAACCAAACCTAGAGAGATTGAGTAAATGGATGGCTGAACAAGGTTTAGGAGATTGAAGGCAGGAGGACAGAGGAAAACAACATAACCAACCTAGAGAGATTGAGTAAATGGATGGCGGAACAAGGTTTAGGAGATGGAAGGCAAGAGGGACAGAGGAAAAAGACGCAAAACCTACCTAGAGAGATTGAGTAAATGGATGGCGGAACAAGGTTTAGGAGATGGAAGGCAAGAGGGACAGAGGAAAACAACGCAAAACCTACCTGGAGAAATTGAGTAAATGGATGGCGGAACAAGGTTTAGGAGATTGAAGACAAGAGGGAGAAGGGAAAACAACGCTTAACCTACCTAGAGAGATTGAGTAAATCGATGATGGAACAAGGTTTAGGAGATTGAAGGCAAGAGGGACAGAGGGAAAACAACGCATGACCTACCTAGAGAGATTGAGTAAATGGATGGCTGAACAAGGTTTAGGAGATTGAAGGCAAGAGGGACAGTGGAAAACAACGCATAACCTACCTAGAGAGATTGAGTAAATGGATGGCGGAACAAGGTTTAGGAGATGGAAGGCAAGAGGGACAGAGGAAAACAACGCATAACCTACCTAGAGTGATTGAGTTAATGGATGGTGAAACAAGGTTTAGGAGATTGAAGACAAGAGGGAGAAGGGAAAACAACGCATAACCTACCTAGAGAGATTGAGTAAATGGATGACGGAAAAAGGTTTAGGAGATTGAAGGCAAGAGGGACAGAGGAAAACAACGCATAACCTACCTAGAGAGATTGAGTAAATGGATGGTGGAACAAGGTTTAGGAGATTGAAGACAATAGGGAGAAGGGAAAATAACGCATAACCTACCTAGAGAGATTGAGTAAATGGATGGCGGAACAAGGTTTAGGAGATTGAAGGCAGGAGGGACAGAGGAAAACAACGCATAACCTACCTAGAGAGATTGAGTAGATGGATGGTGGAACAAGGTTTAGGGAGATTGAAGACAAAGAGGAGAAGGAAAACAACGCATAACCTACCTAGAGAGAGATTGAGAAAATGGATGGATTAAGAAGGCTTAGGAGTTTGAAGGCAAGAGGGACAGAGACAAAAACAACGCATAACCTACCTAGAGAGATTGAGTAAATGGATGGTGGAACAAGGTTTAGGAGATTGAAGACAGGAGGGACAGAGGAAAACAACGCATAACCTACCTAGAGAGATTGAGTAAATCGATGGTGGAACAAGGTTTAGGAGATTGAAGGCAAGAGGGACACAGGAAAACAACGCATAACCTACCTAGAGAGATTGAGTAAATGGATGGCTGAACAAGGTTTAGGAGATTGAAGGCAGGAGGACAGAGGAAAACAACATTATAACCTACCTAGAGAGATTGAGTAAATGGATGGCGGAACAAGGTTTAGGAGATGGAAGGCAAGAGGGACAGAGGAAAACAACGCAAAAACTACCTAGAGAGATTGAGTAAATGGATGGCGGAACAAGGTTTAGGAGATTGAAGACAAGAGGGAGAAGGGAAAACAACGCAAAACCTACCTGGAGAGATTGAGTAAATGGATGGCGGAACAAGGTTTAGGAGATTGAAGACAAGAGGGAGAAGGGAAAACAACGCATAACCTACCCAGGAGAGATTGAGTAAATGGATGGTGGAACAAGGTTTAGGAGATGGAAGGCAAGAGGGACAGAGGAAAACAATGCAAAACCTACCTAGAGATTGAGTAAATGGATGGCTGAACAAGGTTTAGGAAATTGAAGGCAAAAGAGGGACAGAGGAAAACAACGCATAACCAACCTAGAGAGATTGAGTAAATGGATGGCGGAACAAGGTGCGGGAGATGGAAGGCAAGAGGGACAGAGGAAAACAACAAAAACCTACCTGGAGAGATTGAGTAAATGGATGGCGGAACAAAGGTTTAGGAGATTGAAGACAAGAGGGACAAGGAAAACAACGCATAACCTACCTATAGAGATTGAGTAAATGGATGGTGGAACAAGGTTTAGGAGATGGAAGGCAAAGAGGGACAGAGGCAAAACCTACCTAGAGAGATTGAGTAAATGGATGGCTTTGAACAAGGTTTAGGAGATTGAAGGCAAGAGGGACAGAGAAAACAACGCATAACCTACCTAGAGAGATTGAGTAAATGGATGGCGGAACAAGGTTTAGGATATTGAAAGAAAACAAACGCAAGAGGATTTTAAATGGAGAAAACAACGTTTAACCTACCTAGAGATTGAAAACAAGTAAATGGATGGTAGATGGAACAAGGTTTAGGAGATTGAAGGCAGGAGGGACAGAGGAATCAAAAACAACGCATAACCTACCTGTTGAGAGATTGAGTAAATGGATGGTGGAACAAGGTTTAGGATATTGAAGGCAAGAGGGACAGAGGAAAACAATGCATAACCTACCTAGAGAAGATTGAGTAAATGGATGGCTGAACAAGGTTTAAGAGATTGAAGGCAGGAGGGACAGAGGAAACAACGCATAACCAACCTAGAGAGATTGAGTAAATGGCGGGAACAAGGTTTAGGAGATGGAAGGCAAGAGGGACAGAGGAAAACAACGCATAACCTACCTAGAGAGATTGAGTTAATGGATGGAGAAACAAGGTTTAGGAGATTGAAGACAAGAGGGAGAAGGAAAACAACGCATAACCTACCTAGAGAGATTGAGTAAATGGATGACGGAACAAGGTTTAGGAGATTGAAGGCAAGAGGGACAGAGGAAAACAAATGCATAACCTACCTAGAGAGATTGAGTAAATGGATGGTGGAACAAGGTTTAGGAGATTGAAGACAATAGGGAGAAGGAAAACAACGCATAACCTACCTAGAGAGATTGAGTAAATGGATGGCGGAACAAGGTTTAGGAGATTGAAGGCAGGAGGGACAGAGGAAAAACAACGCATAACCTACCTAGAGAGATTGAGTAGATGGATGGTGGAACAAGGTTTAGGAGATGGAAGACAAGAGGGAGAAGGAAACAACGCATAACCTACCTAGAGATTTGAGAAAATGGATGGATTAAGAAGGCTTAGGAGTTTGAAGGCAAGAGGGGACAGAGGAAAACAACGCATAACCTACCTAGAGAGATTGAGTAAATGGATGACAGGGAACAAGGTAAAGGAGATTGAAGACAGGAGGGACAGGAAAACAACGCATAACCAACCTAGAGATTGAGTAAATGGATGGTGGAACAAGGTTTAGGAGATTGAAGGCTAGAGGGACAGAGGAAAACAACGCATAACCTACCTAGAGAGATTGAGTAAATGGATGGCGGAACAAGGTTTAGGAGATTGAAGGCAGGAGGGACAGAGGAAAACAACGCATAACCTAGAGAGAGAGAGATTGAGTAAATGGATGGCTGAACAAGGTTTAGGAGATTGAAGGCAGGAGGGACAGAGTTTGAAAACAACGCATAACCAACCTAGAGAGATTGAGTAAATGGATGGCGGAACAAGGTTTAGGAGATGGAAGGCAAGAGGGACAGAGGAAAACAACGCAAAACCTACCTAAATGGAGAGAGATTGAGTAAATGGATGGCGGAACAAGGTTTAGGAGATTGAAGGCAAGAGGGACAGAGGAAAACAACGCAAAACCTACCTGGAGAAATTGAGTAAATGGATGGCGGGACAAGGTTTAGGAGATTGAAGACAAGAGGGGAGAAGGAAAACAACGCATAACCTACCTAGAGAGATTGAGTAAATGGATGGTGGAACAAGGTTTAAGAGATGGAAGGCAAGAGGGACAGAGGAAAACAATGCATAACCTACCTAGAGAGATTGAGTAAATGGATGGCTGAACAAGGTTTGGGAGATTGAAGGCAGGAGGACAGAGGAAAACAACGCATAACCAACCTAGAGAGATTGAGTAAATGGATGGCGGAACAAGGTTTAGGGGGAGATGGAAGGCAAGAGGGACAGAGGAAAACAACGGGAAAAACCTACCTGGAGAGATTGAGTAAATGGATGGCGGAACAAGGTTTAGGAGATTGGAAGACAAGAGGAGAAGGAAAACAACGCATAACCTACCTAGAGATTGAGTAAATGGATGGTGGAACAAGGTTTAGGAGATGGAAGGAACAAGAGGGACAGAGGAAAACAACGCAAAACCTACCTAGAGAGATTGAGTAAATGGATGGTGGAACAAGGTTTAGGAGATTGAAGGCAAGAGGGACAGAGGAAAACAACGCATAACCTACCCAGAGAGATTGAGTAAATGGATGGCGGAACAAGGTTTAGGATATTGAAGGCAAGAGGGACAGAGGAAAACAACGCATAACCTACCTAGAGAGATTGAGTAAATGGATGGTGGAACAAGGTTTAGGAGATTGAAGGCCAGAGGGACAGAGGAAAACAATGCATAACCTACCTAGAGAGATTGAGTAAATGGATGGCTGAGATTGAAGGCAGGAGGGACAGAGGAAACAACACACAACCAACCTAGAGAGATTGAGTAAATGGATGGCGGAACAAGGTTAGGAGGAGATGGAAGGGCATAACCTACCTAGAGATTGAGTAAAGAGGGACAGAGGAAAACAACGCATAACCTACCTAGAGTGATTGAGTTGAACATGGATGGTGCAAAACAAGGTTTAGGAGATTGAAGACAAGAGGGAGGGAGAAGGAAAACAACGCATAACCAACCTAGAGAGATTGAGTAAATGGATGACGGAACAAGGTTTAGGAGATTGAAGGCAAGAGGGACAGAGGAAAACAACGCATAACCTACCTAGAGAGATTGAGTAAAATGGATGGTGGAACAAGGTTTAGGAGATTGAAGACAATAGGGAGAAGGAAAAAATAACGCATAACCTACCTAGAGAGATTGAGTAAAATGGATGGCGGAACAAGGTTTATGAGATTGAAGGCAGGAGGAGGACAGAGGCCTAGAGAAACAACATGGTGGAACCTACCTAAGAGAGATTGGGAGATGGATGGTGGAACAAGGTTGAGAGATTGAAAGAGGAAGAGGGAGAACAGGAAAACAACGCATAACCTACCTAGAGAGATTGAGAAAATGGATGGATTAAGAAGGCTTAGGGAGTTTGAAGGCAAGAGGGACAGAGGAAAACAACGCAAACCTACCTAGAGAGATTGAGTAAATGGATGGTGGAACAAGGTTTAGGGAGATTGAAGACAGGAGGGACAGAGGAAAACAACGCACAACCTACCTAGAGAGATTGAGTAAATCGATGGTGGAACAAGGTTTAGGAGATTGAAGGCAAGAGGGACAGAGGAAAACAACGCAAAACCTACCTGGAGAAATTGAGTAAATGGATGGCGGAACAAGGTTTAGGAGATTGAAGACAAGAGGGAGAAGGGAAAACAACGCTTAACCTACCTAGAGAGATTGAGTAAATCGATGATGGAACAAGGTTTAGGAGATTGAAGGCAAGAGGGACAGAGGAAAACAACGCATGACCTACCTAGAGAGATTGAGTAAATGGATGGCTGAACAAGGTTTAGGAGATTGAAGGCAAGAGGGACAGTGGAAAACAACGCATAACCTACCTAGAGAGATTGAGTAAATGGATGGCGGAACAAGGTTTAGGAGATGGAAGGCAAGAGGGACAGAGGAAAACAACGCATAACCTACCTAGAGTGATTGAGTTAATGGATGGTGAAACAAGGTTTAGGAGATTGAAGACAAGAGGGAGAAGGGAAAACAACGCATAACCTACCTAGAGAGATTGAGTAAATGGATGACGGAACAAGGTTTAGGAGATTGAAGGCAACAAGGACAGAGGAAAACAACGCATAACCTACCTAGAGAGATTGAGTAAATGGATGGTGGAACAAGGTTTAGGAGATTGAAGACAATAGGGAGAAGGGAAAATAACCACATAACCTACTAGAGAGATTGAGTAAATGGATGGCGGAACAAGGTTTAGGAGATTGAAGGCAGGAGGGACAGAGGAAAACAACGCATAACCTACCTAGAGAGATTGAGTAGATGGATGGTGGAACAAGGTTTAGGAGATTGAAGACAAGAGGGAGAAGGGAAAACAACGCATAACCTACCTAGAGAGATTGGAGAAATGGATGGATTAAGAAGGCCCAGGAGTTTGAAGGCAAGAGGACAGAGGAAAACAACGCATAACCTACCTAGAGAGATTGAGTAAATGGATGGAGGAAACAAGGTTTAGGAGATTGAAGACAGGAGGACAGAGGGTAACCTACCTACAGAGATTGAGTAAATCGATGGTGGAACAAGGTTTAGAGATTGAAGGCAAGAGGGACAGAGGAAAACAACGCATAACCTACCTAGAGAGATTGAGTAAATGGATGGCTGAACAAGGTTTAGGAGATTGAAGGCAGGAGGACAGAGGAAAAAACAACGCATAACCTACCTAGGGAGAGATTGAGTAAATGGATGGGAACAAGGTTTAGGAGTTTGAAGGCAAGAGGGACAGAGGAAAACAACGCATAACCAACCTAGAGAGAATGAGTAAATGGATGGCGGAACAAGGTTTAGGAGATGGAAGGCAAGAGGGACAGAGGAAAACAACGCAAAACCTACCTAGAGAGATTGAGTAAATGGGATGGCGGAACAAGGTTTAGGAGATTGAAGACAAGAGGGAGAAGGAAACAACGCAAAACCTACCTGGAGAGATTGAGTAAATGGATGGCGGAACAAGGTTTAGGAGATTGAAGACAAAGAGGAGAAGGAAAACAACGCATAACCTACCTAGAGAGATTGAGTAAATGGATGGTGGAACAAGGTTTAGGAGATGGAAGGCAAGAGGACAGAGGAAAACAATGCATAACCTACCTAGAGAGATTGAGTAAATGGATGGCTGAACAAGGTTTAGGAGATTGAAGGCAAGAGGGACAGAGGAAAACAACGCATAACCAACCTAGAGAGATTGAGTAAATGGATGGCGGAACAAGGTTTAGGAGATGGAAGGCAAGAGGGACAGAGGAAAACAACGCAAAACCTACCTGGAGAGATTGAGTAAATGGATGGCGGAACAAGGTTTAGGAGATTGAAGACAAGAGGGAGAAGGGAAAACAACGCATAACCTACCTAGAGAGATTGAGTAAATGGATGGTGGAACAAGGTTTAGGAGATGGAAGGCAAGAGGGACAGAGGAAAACAACGCAAAACCTACCTAGAGAGATTGAGTAAATGGATGGCAGAACAAGGTTTAGGATATTGAAGGCAAGAGGGACAGAGGAAAACAACGCATAACCTACCTAGAGAGATTGAGTAAATGGATGGCGGAACAAGGTTTAGGATATTGAAGGCAAGAGGGACAGAGGAAAACAACGCATAACCTACCTAGAGAGATTGAGTAAATGGATGGTGGAACAAGGTTTAGGAGATTGAAGGCAGGAGGGACAGAGGAAAACAACGCATAACCTACCTAGAGAGATTGAGTAAATGGAAGGTGGAACAAGGTTTAGGAGATTGAAGGCAAGAGGGACAGAGGAAAACAATGCATAACCTACCTAGAGAGATTGAGTAAATGGATGGCTGAACAAGGTTTAGGAGATTGAAGGCAGGAGGGACAGAGGAAAACAACGCATAACCAACCTAGAGAGATTGAGTAAATGGATGGCGGAACAAGGTTTAGGAGATGGAAGGCAAGAGGGACAGAGGAAAACAACGCATAACCTACCTAGAGTGATTGAGTTAATGGATGGTGAAACAAGGTTTAGGAGATTGAAGACAAGAGGAGAAGGGAAAACAACGCATAACCTACCTAGAGAGATTGAGTAAATGGATGGCGGAACAAGGTTTAGGAGATTGAAGGCAAGAGGGACAGAGGAAAACAACGCATAACCTACCTAGAGAGATTGAGTAAATGGATGGTGGAACAAGGTTTAGGAGATTGAAGACAATAGGGAGAAGGGAAAATAACTATAAACCTACCTAGAGAGATTGAGTAAATGGATGGCGGAACAAGGTTTGGGAGATGAAGGCAGGAGGACAGAGGAAAAACAACGCATAACCTACCTAGAGAGATTGAGTAGATGGATGGTGGAACAAGGTTTAGGAGATTGAAGACAAGAGGGAGAAGGGAAAACAACGCATAACCTACCTAGAGAGATTGAGAAAATGGATGGATTAAGAAGGCTTAGGAGTTTGAAGGCAAGAGGGACAGAGGAAAACAACGCATAACCTACCTAGAGAGATTGAGTAAATGGATGGTGGAACAAGGTTTAGGAGATTGAAGACAGGAGGGACAGAGGAAAACAACGCATAACCTACCTAGAGAGATTGAGTAAATCGATGGTGGAACAAGGTTTAGGAGATTGAAGGCAAGAGGGACAGAGGAAAACAACGCATAACCTACCTAGAGAGATTGAGTAAATGGATGGCTGAACAAGGTTTAGGAGATTGAAGGCAGGAGGGACAGAGGAAAACAACGCATAACCAACCTAGAGAGAGAGTAAATTGAACAAGTAAATGAAGGCTGGAGGGACGGAACAAGGTTTAGGAGATGGAAGGAACAAGGTTTAGAGGACAAGAGGAGAGGAAAACAACGCAAAACCTACCTAGAGAGATTGAGTAAATGGATGGCGGAACAAGGTTTAGGATATGGAAGGCAAGAGGGACAGAGGAAAACAACGCAAAACCTACCTGGAGAGATTGAGTAAATGGATGGCGGGACAAGGTTTAGGAGATTGAAGACAAGAGGAGAAGGGAAAACAACGCATAACCTACCTAGAGAGATTGAGTAAATGGATGGTGGAACAAGGTTTAGGAGATGGAAGGCAAGAGGGACAGAGGAAAACAATGCATAACTTACCTAGAGAGATTGAGTAAATGGATGGCTGAACAAGGTTTAGGAGATTGAAGGCAGGAGGGACAGAGGAAAACAACGCATAACCAACCTAGAGAGATTGAGTAAATGGATGGCGGAACAAGGTTTAGGAGATGGAAGGCAAGAGGGACAGAGGAAAACAACGCAAAACCTACCTGGAGAGATTGAGTAAATGGATGGCGGAACAAGGTTTAGGAGATTGAAGACAAGAGGGAGAAGGGAAAACAACGCATAACCTACCTAGAGAGATTGAGTAAATGGATGGTGGAACAAGGTTTAGGAGATGGAAGGCAAGAGGGACAGAGGAAAACAACGCAAAACCTACCTAGAGAAATTGAGTAAATGGATGGCAGAACAAGGTTTAGGGATATTGAAGGCAAGAGGGGAGAGAGGAAAACAACATAACCTACCTAGAGAGATTGAGTAAATGGATGGTGGAACAAGGTTTAGGATATTGAAGGCAAGAGGGACAGAGGAAAACAACGCATAACCTACCTAGAGAGATTGAGTAAATGGATGGTGGAACAAGGTTTAGGAGATTGAAGGCCAGAGGGACAGAGGAAAACAATGCATAACCTACCTAGAGAGATTGAGTAAATGGATGGCTGAACAAGGTTTAGGAGATTGAAGGCAGGAGGGACAGAGGAAAACAACGCATAACCAACCTAGAGAGATTGAGTAAATGGATGGCGGAACAAGGTTTAGGAGATGGAAGGCAAGAGGGACAGAGGAAAACAACGCATAACCTACCTAGAGTGATTGAGTTAATGGATGGTGAAACAAGGTTTAGGAGATTGAAGACAAGAGGGAGAAGGGAAAACAACGCATAACCTACCTAGAGAGATTGAGTAAATGGATGACGGAACAAGGTTTAGGAGATTGAAGGCAAGAGGGACAGAGGAAAACAACGCATAACCTACCTAGAGAGATTGACTAAATGGATGGTGGAACAAGGTTTAGGAGATTGAAGACAATAGGGAGAAGGGAAAATAACGCATAACCTACCTAGAGAGATTGAGTAAATGGATGGCGGAACAAGGTTTAGGAGATTGAAGGCAGGAGGGACAGAGGAAAACAACGCATAACCTACCTAGAGAGATTGAGTAGATGGATGGTGGAACAAGGTTTAGGAGATTGAAGACAAGAGGGAGAAGGGAAAACAACGCATAACCTACCTAGAGAGATAGAGAAAATGGATGGATTAAGAAGGCTTAGGAGTTTGAAGGCAAGATGGACAGAGGAAAACAACGCATAACCTACCTAGAGAGATTGAGTAAATGGATGGTGGAACAAGGTTTAGGAGATTGAAGACAGGAAGGACAGAGGAAAACAGCGCATAACCTACCTAGAGAGATTGAGTAAATCGATGGTGGAACAAGGTTTAGGAGATTGAAGGCAAGAGGGACAGAGGAAAACAACGCATAACCTACCTAGAGAGATTGAGTAAATGGTTGGCTGAACAAGGTTTAGGAGATTGAAGGCAGGAGGGACAGAGGAAAACAACGCATAACCTACCTAGAGAGATTGAGTAAATGGATGGCTGAACAAGGTTTAGAGATTGAAGGCAGGAGGGACAGAGGAAAACAACATAACCAACCTAGAGAGATTGAGTAAATGGATGGCGGAACAAGGTTTAGGAGATGGAAGGCAAGAGGGACAGAGGAAAACAACGCAAAACCTACCTAGAGAGATTGAGTAAATGGATGGCGGAACAAGGTTTAGGAGATGGAAGGCAAGAGGGACAGAGGAAAACAACGCAAAACCTACCTGGAGAGATTGAGTAAATGGATGGCGGGACAAGGTTTAGGAGATTGAAGACAAGAGGGAGAAGGGAAAACAACGCATAACCTACCTAGAGAGATTGAGTAAATGGATGGTGGAACAAGGTTTAGGAGATGGAAGGCAAGAGGGACAGAGGAAAACAATGCATAACTTACCTAGAGAGATTGAGTAAATGGATGGCTGAACAAGGTTTAGGAGATTGAAGGCAGGAGGGACAGAGGGACAGAGAAAACAACGCATAACCAACCTAGAGAGATTGAGTAAATGGATGGCGGAACAAGGTTTAGGAGATGGAAGGCAAGAGGGACAGAGGAAACAACGCAAAACCTACCTGGAGAGATTGAGTAAATGGATGGCGGAACAAGGTTTAGGGAGATTGAAGACAAGAGGGAGAAGGAAAACAACGCATAACCTACCTAGAGAGATTGAGTAAATGGATGGTGGAACAAGGTTTAGGAGATGGAAGGCAAGAGGGACAGAGGAAAACAACGCAAAACCTACCTAGAGAAATTGAGTAAATGGATGGCAGAACAAGGTTTAGGATATTGAAGGCAAGAGGGAGAGAGGAAAACAACGCATAACCTACCTAGAGAGATTGAGTAAATGGATGGCGGAACAAGGTTTAGGATATTGAAGGCAAGAGGGACAGAGGAAAACAACGCATAACCTACCTAGAGAGATTGAGTAAATGGATGGTGGAACAAGGTTTAGGAGATTGAAGGCCAGAGGGACAGAGGAAAACAATGCATAACCTACCTAGAGAGATTGAGTAAATGGATGGCTGAACAAGGTTTAGGAGATTGAAGGCAGGAGGGACAGAGGAAAACAACGCATAACCAACCTAGAGAGATTGAGTAAATGGATGGCGGAACAAGGTTTAGGAGATGGAAGGCAAGAGGGACAGAGGAAAACAACGCATAACCTACCTAGAGTGATTGAGTTAATGGATGGTGAAACAAGGTTTAGGAGATTGAAGACAAGAGGAGAAGGAAAACAACGCATAACCTACCTAGAGAGATTGAGTAAATGGATGACGGAACAAGGTTTAGGAGATTGAAGGCAAGAGGGACAGAGGAAAACAACGCATAACCTACCTAGAGAGATTGAGTAAATGGATGGTGGAACAAGGTTTAGGAGATTGAAGACAATAGGGAGAAGGGAAAATAAAGCATAACCTACCTAGAGAGATTGAGTAAATGGATGGCGGAACAAGGTTTAGGAGATTGAAGGCAGGAGGGACAGAGGAAAACAACGCATAACCTACCTAGAGAGATTGAGAGATGGATGGTGGAACAAGGTTTGGGGAGATTGAAGACAAGAGGAGAAAGGAAAACAACGCATAACCTACCTAGAGAGATAGAAAATGGATGGATTAAGAAGGCTTAGGAGTTTGAAGGCAAGATGGACAGAGGAAAACAACGCATAACCTACCTAGAGAGATTGAGTAAATGGATGGTGGAACAAGGTTTAGGAGATTGAAGACAGGAAGGACAGAGGAAAACAGCGCATAACCTACCTAGAGAGATTGAGTAAATCGATGGTGGAACAAGGTTTAGGAGATTGAAGGCAAGAGGGACAGAGGAAAACAACGCATAACCTACCTAGAGAGATTGAGCAAAATGGATGGCTGAACAAGGTTTAGGGAGATTGAAGGCAGGAGGACAGAGGAAAACAACGCATAACCTACCTAGAGAGATTGAGTAAATGGATGGCTGAACAAGGTTTAGGAGATTGAAGGCAGGAGGGACAGAGGAAAACAACGCATAACCAACCTAGAGAGATTGAGTAAATGGATGGCGGAACAAGGTTTAGGAGATGGAAGGCAAGAGGGACAGAGGAAAACAACGCAAAACCTACCTAGAGAGATTGAGTAAATGGATGGCGGAACAAGGTTTAGGATATGGAAGGCAAGAGGGACAGAGGAAAACAACGCAAAACCTACCTGGAGAGATTGAGTAAATGGATGGCGGGACAAGGTTTAGGAGATTGAAGACAAGAGGGAGAAGGGAAAACAACGCATAACCTACCTAGAGAGATTGAGTAAATGGATGGTGGAACAAGGTTTAGGAGATGGAAGGCAAGAGGGACAGAGGAAAACAATGCATAACCTACCTAGAGAGATTGAGTAAATGGATGGCTGAACAAGGTTTAGGAGATTGAAGGCAGGAGGGACAGAGGAAAACAACGCATAACCAACCTAGAGAGATTGAGTAAATGGATGGCGGAACAAGGTTTAGGAGATGGAAGGCAAGAGGGACAGAGGAAAACAACATAAAACCTACCTGGAGAGATTGAGTAAATGGATGGCGGAACAAGGTTTAGGGAGATTGAAGACAAGAGGAGAAGGGAAAACAACATAACCTACCTAGAGAGAGATTGAGTAAATGGATGGTGGAACAAGGTTTAGGAGATGGAAGGCAAGAGGGACAGAGGAAAACAACGCAAAAACCTACCTAGAGAGATTGAGTAAATGGATGGCAGAACAAGGTTTAGGATATTGAAGGCAAGAGGGACAGAGGAAAAACAACGCATAACCTACCTAGAGAGATTGAGTAAATGGATGGCGGAACAAGGTTTAGGATATTGAAGGCAAGAGGGACAGAGGAAAACAACGCATAACCTACCTAGAGATTGAGTAAATGGATGGTGGAACAAGGTTTAGGAGATTGAAGGCAAGAGGACAGAGGAAAACAATGCATAACCTACCTAGAGAGATTGAGTAAATGGATGGCTGAACAAGGTTTAGGAGATTGAAGGCAGGAGGGACAGAGGAAAACAACGCATAACCAACCTAGAGAGATTGAGTAAATGGATGGCGGAACAAAGGTTTAGGAGATGGAAGGCAAGAGGGACAGAGGAAACAACGCAAAACTTACCTGGGAGAGATTGAGTAAATGGATGGCGGAACAAGGTTTAGGAGATTGAAGACAAGAGGGAGAAGGGGAAAACAACGCATAACCTACCTAGAGAGAGATTGAGTAAATGGATGGCGGAACAGGTTTAGGAGATTGAAGGCAAGAGGGACAGAGGAAAACAACGCATAACCTACCTAGAGAGAGATTGAGTAAAATGGATGGTGGAACAAGGTTTAGGAGATTGAAGGCAGGAGACAGAGGAAAACAACGCATAACCTACCTAGAGAGATTGAGTAAATGGATGGCTGAACAAGGTTTAGGAGTTTGAAGGCAGGAGAGACAGAGGAAAACAACGCATAACCAACCTAGAGAGATTGAGTAAATGGATGGCGGAACAAGGTTTAGGAGATGGAAGGCAAGAGGGACAGAGGAAAACAACGCAAAACCTACCTAGAGAGATTGAGTAAATGGATGGCGGAACAAGGTTTAGGAGATGGAAGGCAAGAGGACAGAGGAAAACAACGCAAAACCTACCTGGAGAAATTGAGTAAATGGATGGCGGAACAAGGTTTAGGAGATTGAAGACAAGAGGAGAAGGAAAACAACGCTTAACCTACCTAGAGAGATTGAGTAAATCGATGATGGAACAAGGTTTAGGAGATTGAAGGCAAGAGGACAGAGGAAAACAACGCATGACCTACCTAGAGATTGAGTAAATGGATGGCGGAACAAGGTTTAGGGAGATGGAAGGCAAGAGGGACAGAGGAAAACAACGCAAAACCTACCTGGAGAAATTGAGTAAATGGATGGCGGAACAAGGTTTAGGAGATTGAAGACAAGAGGAGAAGGGAAAACAACGCATAACCTACCTAGAGAGATTGAGTAAATGGATGGCGGAACAAGGTTTAGGAGATGGAAGGCAAGAGGGACAGAGGAAAACAACATAACCTACCTAGAGGATTGAGTTAATGGATGGTGAAACAAGGTTTAGGAGATTGAAGACAAGAGGAGAAGGAAAACAACGCAAAACCTACCTAGAGAGATTGAGTAAATGGATGACGGAACAAGGTTTAGGAGATTGAAGGCAAGAGGGACAGAGGAAAACAACGCATAACCTACCTAGAGAGATTTGAGTAAATGGATGGTGGAACAAGGTTTAGGAGATTGAAGACAATAGGGAGAAGGAAAATAACATAACCTACCTAGAGAGATTGAGTAAATGGATGGCGGAACAAGGTTTAGGAGATTGAAGGCAGGAGGGACAGAGGAAAACAACGCATAACCTACCTAGAGAGATTGAGTAGATGGATGGTGGAACAAGGTTTAGGAGATTGAAGACAAGAAGGAGAAGGAAAACAACGCATAACCTACCTAGAGAGATTGAGAAATGGATGGATTGAAGGCTTAGGAGTTTGAAGGCAAGAGGGACAAGGAAAACAAATGCACAACCTACCTAGAGAGATTGGAGTAAATGGATGGTGGAACAAGGTTTAGGAGATTGAAGACAGGAGGGACAGAGGAAAACAACGCATAACCTACCTAGAGAGATTGAGTAAATGGATGGTGGAACAAGGTTTAGGAGATTGAAGACAGGAGGGACAGAGGAAAACAACGCATAACCTACCTAGAGATTGAGTAAATGGATGGCTGAACAAGGTTTAGGGAGATTGAAGGCAGGAGGGACAGAGGAAAACAACGCATAACCTACCTAGAGAGATTGAGTAAATGGATGGCTGAACAAGGTTTAGGAGATTGAAGGCAGGGGACAGAGGGCATAAACCAACCTAGAGAGATTGGGAAAATGGATGGTGGAAACAAGGTTTAGGGAGATGGAAGGCAGAGGGACAGAGAAAACAACAAAAACCTACCTAGAGAGATTGAGTAAATGGATGGCGGAACAAGGTTTTAAGAGATTGAAGGCAAGAGGACAGAGGAAAACAACGCAAAACCTACCTAGAGAGATTGAGTAAATGGATGGTGGAACAAGGTTTAGGAGATTGAAGACAAGAGGGAGAAGGAAAACAACGCATAACCTACCTAGAGATTGAGTAAATGGATGGTGGAACAAGGTTTAGGAGATGGAAGGCAAGAGGGACAGAGAAACAATGCATAACCTACCTAGAGAGATTGAGTAAATGGATGGCTGAATAAGGTTTAGGAGATTGAAGGCAGGAGGACAGAGAGGAAAACAATGCATAACCTACCTAGAGAGATTGAGTAAATGGATGGCTGAACAAGGTTTAGGAGATTGAAGGCAGGAGGACAGAGGAAAACAACGCATAACCAACCTAGAGAGATTGAGTAAATGGATGGCGGAACAAGGTTTAGGGAGATGGAAGGCAAGAGGGACAGAGGAAAACAACGCAAAACCTACCTGGAGAGATTGAGTAAATGGATGGCGGGAACAAGGTTTAGGAGATTGAAGACAAGAGGGAGAAGGGAAACAACGCATAACCTACCTAGAGATTGAGTAAATGGATGGTGGAACAAGGTTTGGGGAGATGGAAGGCAAGAGGGACAGAGGAAACAACGCAAAACCTACCTAGAGAGATTGAGTAAATGGATGGCAGAACAAGGTTTAGGATATTGAAGGCAAGAGGGACAGAGGAAAACAACGCATAACCTATCTAGAGAGATTGAGTAAATGGATGGCAGAACAAGGTTTAGGATATTGAAGGCAAGAGGGACTGAGGAAAACAACGCATAACCTACCTAGAGAGATTGAGTAAATGGATGGCAGAACAAGGTTTAGGATATTGAAGGCAAGAGGGACAGAGGAAAACAACGCATAACCTACCTAGAGAGATTGAGTAAATGAATGGCGGAACAAGGTTTAGGAGATTGAAGGCAAGAGGGACAGAGGAAAACAACGCATAACCTACCTAGAGAGATTGATAAATGGATAACGGAACATGGTTTAGGAGATTGAAGGCAAGAGGGACTGAGGAAAACATCACGTAACCTACCTAGAGAGATTGAGTAACTGGATGGCGGAACAAGGTTTAGGAGATTGAAGTCAACAGAGACAGAGGAAAGCAACGCATAACCTACCTAGGGAACTTATGTTAATGAATGGCAGAAAAAGATTTAGAAGTTTTAAGGAAAGAGCGAAGAAAAATACCTATAACCTCCCTGGTAGTTATTGGCGTGAAAGTTAATGTAAAGAAACCAACTGAAATTTGAACTTGACTTTCCGATTAACAATTCCGTGACATTATGCATTATACCACCCTCATATGAAAGCTTAGAGAACCTGTTATTTCCAAGCTGTCAACCATGTAATTACTCACCTGCCTCGACATTGCTTAACTTCGATTGATCATATGGAACCCAGTGTTTCAACGTTGCCAAATGGCAACATTCACTTTTTTTAACTACCCCATTAAGATGATAAAATGTTGCCAAAAATAACCCGTATTGTTCCAATAATCACTGATTTCGTATCAGTAAAATTTCTTGAAACAATTCACTTGCGTCCAGCTAGATTTTTCATCGTTTTCATTTTTTTTCTTTTCTTATCTCTCTTTACTTCAATAATGTTTCAATTATTGAGGGACTAAAATATTTCCAAAAGTCGATAGTAAATCATTTCCTATAAGCGTCATCACAACTCCTTCTTTTCTCTAAGAGCTTTTTGGTCCCAATCAATTTCGTCTTTCATGTCGAATTTTCTTTAATGTAATCCATTTGATTTAAAAAATAAAAGGAAAAAAAAGAATACGAATCTTGTCCGTCAATAACGTCTGCTATTTGAAAAGCCCTGTAACCAAATTTTCTTTCTTTTTTTTTTCTTCCTTATTCTTCCTTAATTCGATATTTGTAAAGCGGGAAAATATCGTCGGCTTTTGATTGCCCAGAATAGATTCTGTATTGATCTGTGTTTACCTTTATCGATATTGGCGTTTTGCCAGAACGCTTAACTCAAATGCCAATAAACACACGCATTTCCTTCTTACAACTGAAATGTTCAATCTTGTATCAATAATTAAACTGGATCTGCTCGTCCTGCAACGTTTTTTTTTCTTTTATTTAATATTTTTTTTTATTTCTTTTTTTTAAAATGTTATTTTTAATAATTCATTCTTTAACTTCATCACAAATCAATTAATCTAATTTGCCAAACATGCTTCAGTGCGACGTTTACCCGTGGAACACGAATGACTGACTTTTCCGTCACCACCAACTCGGGTTGTATTTTGGTCGAAGACTCTTGTTGACATGTGAATTTCAATGTTGAATAAAACTAATTGCTGTTGAAAGTGTTTCCAAAAATTCAAAAACGGTTATGTCCGAACAGGTTTGTGTGAACGTTACGCCATTTACCAGTTTGCTTGTTTAGTTTTGTTTTTGGCTTCTTTATTTTTTTTTCTTTTCTCTGGCGGGGATGAGAGGTGTTCACTATTCGGCTGGTTGAAATTAATGTGTTTGTCTTATTAATTTTCCGAAAATTAAAATAGACGTGAATTTAATTTAACTGAATTTATTTTCCACCTTCCCAAAACGGATCGGAAAAATAGATTAAGAAGTAAATCGCTAACATCAAGAAGAGCTGTTGTCCTCATTCTTGTTGCAATATTCGCGAGGTTTCGCCCGTTGTAAGCTCCGAACGTCTTCAGGCGATTGGGACATCGAACCGAAAAACTTTATTTCGTAGATTGTTCTGCTTCCACGTGCAATGGAACATCCTGAGTATCGCAGAAGAGGACAACAGCCCGAACAATGTAAATAGTAATTAATTAATTACAATACCTCATCTCAGAAATATAGACAGATCCCGAAGAAGGCCGAAGCGTACAACAGCTGAAACGTCGTGAATACGAAAAAAAAAAGATCAGGACAACAGTCTACAGAATGTAAATAGTGAGAATAATTAAAATACCTAATCTCAGAAATATTGACAGATCCTGGAGAAGGCCGAAGCGTACAACAGCTGAAACGTCGTGAATATAGCAACAAAGTTTAGGACAACAGTACAAACAATGTAAATCTTGTGAATAACTGGAATACCTCATCTCAGAAATATAGACGTATCCAAAAGATGGTCAGAGTTTAGAACGGCTGAAACGTCGTATATATGGCTACAAAGATGAGGACAACAGTCTGACCAATGTAAATAGTGTGAACAATTACAATACACTATTTCAGAAATATAGACAGATCCTGAAGAATGCCGGAGCATACAACGGCCGGAACGTCGTGAATATGGCAATAATGATGAGGAGAGCAGTACAAACAATGTAAATAGTGTAAATAATGACAATATCTCCTCTGAGAAATATAGACAGATCCCGAAGAAGGCCAGAGCGTACAACGGCCCAAATTTGCGAATATGGCATGAAAGTTTAAGGCAACAGTACAAACAATGTAAACAGTGTGAATAACTGCAACACTTCATCTCAGAAATATAGACATATCCTGAAGATGGTCAGAGCTTACAATCGCTGAAACGTCGTGTATATGGCTACAAAGATGGTCAGAGCTTACAGTGTTTACGTCAAGGACCATCCCCCGCTGACGTGAGAACTGTCTCTTGAATCTCCAGACCATCGTATATGTGCCTGTGTCTATCCCTTCTCAATGTTGTAAGCTATCTCTTCTTCCTTTATTGCTCTCCATCCTCCTCATATCTACAAATCAACCATTCGCCCTTGCATGGAGTATTGCTGCCATATATGGTCTGGAGCTCTTTCTAATTGTCTCAAGGTCCTTGATAAAATCCAAAGACGAAAGCCGCTCTCTCACAGACGTGACGTTGCCTCCCTCTGTCTTTTTTACAAATACTTTCATGGTAACTGCTCCGATGAGCTGCTTTCGCTGATTCCCAGACTTCATGAATTTAAGCGTTCTACTAGGCTGGCATCTCGCTCTCACCCTTTCATTATGGAAACTGTCAAATGAAGTCGTCTCTTCTACTCCAGCCGCTTCATATCTCCCTTGCTTCTCGCCTGTGGAACTCGCTTCCCATCTCTTGTTTTCCTGATATATAATCTCCAACTATTCAAATGTAACGTCAATCGACGTCTCCAGATGCCCTGATCTATCCCCAACCGTCTCTTCATCCTTTTCTCTATCACTCCCTCTTTGTTTCGCTTCAATTCTGAAAACCCTTTGTATACTGGTAGTGGCTTCCCCGCTTGGGGTTGAATGCTTAAAAAAAAATAGTGTATGGTCAAGCAATGCAGAAGTTTTTGAAAAATGTTTTTAAAATGGTCTGGAATATTTCTAAAAAAGTTTAAGGCATATGGGGTTTCAGCAATCAAAATAAGGTACTGATAACAACTTTCAGGGGAGTTACAAGTATCCGTGGATTCTAACTTTGTGGCCGGTTCTGGTCTCTAATACCAGCGAATACGGGAGGGGGGCTCACTGTAGTACAAAGGAAACTAATAAAGGAAAGCAAAAAAAGACAAATGCCTAATAAGAGCAACCGGCAATAGGTCTCTTGCTCAGAATCTCAAGATCACTCTAATCATCTGAAATTACTAATTTTCAAATTGAGAAACATTACTGGGAAAAAAATAAAGAAAAGACTAATCCTAAGATTTTATCACACCGGAGAAGAACAAAGAAAAAATAAATATGGCTTATGGTGGTACGAAATTCAGAGGAACTTTTTTAGTATATGTCTATATTTCTAAGATGAGGTATTATGTACATTATTTACATTATTCGGACTTTGTCGCCATATATCGCCGTAAAAATGGTTGCTGAAGACATTAGTTTTATAATACCCAGAAATTCATACCCAGATGTCTTCAGTGGATAAAGACGTTGGTTAGATTCAGTGACAAGACCCAAAGAGTGTGAGTTCAATACCCGGTTAAGGCAGTGGAGAATTTGAAGAGAGAAATTAACAGGAGATAACTGCTAACTGACATCCATTAAAAACATGGCACGTGGAAATAGAACAGTCTACCCCAGCGAGCGAAATAAAGGGTTCAGTTCAACATTCCAACCAAGAAACCCGGAGCGTTCAACGACCGAAACGCCGTGATAAATATGGCGACAAAGATGAGGACATTAGTCTGAATAATGTAAATGCTGTACATAATACCTCATCTCAAATATAGACAGATACTGAAAGGCCGAAACATTGTAATAAATATGGCAACAAAAAGATGAATAATGGACAATGGTCGAATAATGTAAATATTGAGAGGATATTACCTCCTATTTAGAAATATTAGTATTGTCTATATTTCTCGCCATATTTATCTCAACGTAAAAATGGTTGCTGAAGACATTAGGTTTATAATACCCAGAAATTCATACCCAGATGTCCTCAAGGACACATGGCACTGTGAAAAGCCGGAGCGTGCAAGGACCGAAACGCTGTGATAAATATGGCGACAAAGATGAGGACGATAGTCCAAATAATATAAATAATGAACATTTTTTATTTTTTTTTATTTTTTATTTTTACTAATGTTCATCCAGTACAAAGCCCAAGAGCCACTCAAAGTAGAGAGTTACTGTGTCAACTTGTATTAGCGCAAGAAAGGGCAAGATAACACGAACTATAGACAGCTAATTCTAGACTTGACGTGGTCAAAATTTTAATCTGAATAAAATTTCATTTTTAAATCTCCAGTCGGAGACGTTAGGAGTGTAGAGTTGCAGTAGATTTTAGGAGGAACAAGAAACAAGGGATTCACTCCTACTCCAGTTCAAAGGACTGGGGAGGTGTGTGAACCGGGCGATAGGTAAATATATTACATAATGAGAATAACATAGGCGAAATATGAGAATAATAAGGAAGATTTGAGTAAAATGGGAACACAAAGTATATATATATACATGAAGTTACAAAAAGAAAAAGAAGCTTAAATTTCTGAAGCAGATAATGAGGAAATAAGACTAGGCTAATTCGATACTCACGGGACATATTGAATGTATGATGGGCAGATGGAAACACTGGCTAAACTTCCTGTCTATTGTACAAGGGTGGTACAATGAGGATTGGAATGATTAGTAAGGAGTCAAATGTTACTTGGAACTACAAGGGATAGAAAGATGTGGTGAGTCGTTGTATTTGAAAGAAGGGAAAATTTGTTTTGTTTTTTAAGGTTTATCAACCCTTTTTTGATTGTAATAATTTTTTCTTAAGATGGTAATAATTTAGTAATTCAAGTCAGTAATACCTTTCCAAAGGTTATTATGCGCGTATGCGAATATAACGCTATGTTGAGTAATGGATAGCGGCTAGGGTCGAAGAAGCGTAGAGCCGAGTTCGAATTCCAGTCTGATCCATTGCATTCACCTACATTAGAATACGCTTGGGAAACGTATGTGTTCATGGTCCACCCCTTTTTATACAAATGAACTCACCCAGTATATACATATACTACTGCAAGAGCAAGCCGAGAGTAAGAGAGAGCAAAACGGAAGAGTCGTGTCCAGAGTGACAGAGTAAAAGGTTGTAGGTAACCGGAAGAGGGAGGGTGAGGTAACAGCGTTGTAGGAGCCACAGTGAGCGAGCACGTAGACTCAGTAAGAAGTCATACAGCGATACTTCAATACCAAAGACTGTATATATATTTTGCTACTAACCCGCATTCCTGGAACTACTAACCTGCATTACCAGTTTGTATTATTACGTTAATACATTATTTTCCTGTATTCATTCTTGGCGTTTGTTAATTATTCGTACCGGATTTCAACCCGGAATCCAGAACAGTATGAATCCTCTTCTTCTCATTAGATATGTGTAACTAGACGGGATGTATAGGAAATATCTATATCTATAAAAGGCAGGATGTGTGTCTGTGTATGTAACGAATGTACGGCCGCAATTTTCACCAAAATTTACATGCACATGCTCCAAGTTAGCGGGAAGGCCAAGACCGACGTTGCATTTCCCAACTCCCATCGATATTGGAAATAATCGATTTTTTTCATGCTTCTACGGCAGTGTTCGTGTAGTTTGTGGCCATTTTCTACTATAGCTGGCTGCCACGAATAGGCGAGAAGCTTCTATTGGCCAGCGTGAGAGCCAACAGCTGACTGACACGAATGTTAACTAGCATGCTAAAAAAATCGATAGCTGCATTCGTCACAATTGGGAAAAAGTTAAATCTGCCTGGCACTTTACTCCAATTGGCTCATTCGCTTGCTTAAACTCAACGTTGATTCTGATTCCGCAGAACTGGGTTGGGTGTGAATAAGCATTTGTTGTTAACATTCTTTTTTCATTCGGTTTTTCCAGTTACGAGTCCTTGTTTAAAGCTGATCGTTTTGTGTTCATTTTGTTTAGTTCTTTTTTTCGTAACAGATTTAATGTTTAGTATAGGGCTTAGAAAAAAAATTCTTCCACGCTCAATAAACCGATTGCATCATAGTAGCCATATTTACTTGCTTGGGGCGAGTTTTCCTATCAGTTCAAATAGATCACCTTGAATTCTGCTCATTTATTTTCCTCTCTGCTTTTTTTTTTCTCTCCCAGTAACACATGGCTTTATTCCCCTCCTTAGGGTGAAATAAATTTCTTTTTTTAAAAAAAATGAGGTGCAGAGAGAGACGGCGAAAATCTACCTAAATATGAGACAGAACAGGGACGGGGAGAGATCGTAACAAAACAAAGCTAAATAGGAAAATGTGGAGAGCCCACCGTTTACGGTCTGAAGGGACACGGCTGATGAAGAACAAAGAAGCTGTCATTTTTAGTATGTAATTGAAAAAATTATGGAAAACAGTTGGCAAATTAAAAATGGGGAGGCTACTTTAGTATCTGTCTATATTTCTGAGATGATGTATTATGTACACAATTTACATTATTCGGACTAGTGTCCTCATCTTTGTCACCATATTTATTACAATGTTTCGATCCTTCAGTATCTGTCTATATTTCTGAGGTGAGGTATGATGTACATTATTTACATTATTCGGACTTTTGTTCTCATCTTTGTCGCCATATTTATTACAACGTTTCAAACTTTCAGTATCTGTCTATATTTCTGAGATGAGGTATTATGTACACTATTTACATTATTCGGACTATTGTCCTCATCTTTGTTGCCATATTTATTATAACGTTTCGGCCTTTCAGTATCTATCTATATTTCTTAGACGAGGTATTACGTACACTATTTACATTATTCGGACTGTTGTCCTCATCTTTGTCGGCATATTTATTACAATGTTTCGGCCCTTCAGTATCTGTCTATATTTCTGAGATGAGGTATTATGTACACTATTTACATTATTCAAACTATTGTCCTCATCTTTGTCGCTATATTTATTACAACGTTTCGGCCGTTGTAAGCTCTGGTCTTCTTCGGTGGTTGGAATGTCGAACTGAACCCTTTATTTCGCTCACTGGGGTAGACTGTTCTTGTTCCACATGCCATGTTTAATGGATGTCAGTTCAGTTATCTCCTGTTAATTTCCCTCTTCAAGTTCTCCACTGCCTTAACCGTTTTTTGAACTCATACACTTTAACATCACAGTTTTTGGGATTCTTTGATAATGTCGACTTGAAATATTGAACAAAGTTTATGACATTAAGACACTTTGATTTTATAAAGCTGCTTGCAAAAATTATTTTGCATTTATAGACTGAGTAGTTAATGTATTTTAAGCAGGAATGTGAATAAAAAAAATCGTCTCCACCTATTGCCAAATCTTCCATAATATATTGATACATTCACTTGTGTTTGTCGAAAATAAAATCATTTTTTTTTAATTCACGAATACTGCAATGTAATTATTTACCAGGTCGGCCATTATCCATATATATTCATTAAAAGACCCAAAAAGCAAAAGTGTTTTGTTCATGCGAATATTCCATAATATTTAATAAGTCCCATGTTGAAAGTAATAAACTGAGTTGTGCTTCACGTGGGAAAAAATGGTAAAATTCTACAGGAAAACATCAAATATTTGTGTTTATTTAAGATTTGGTTTCTTCAGTAACAGTTTGTAATGGAAGAACATCCGACTGAAGGACCGGAAGTCTATTTGCCTCAAGTATCAAAGTCGATGGATAAATTTATACAGAGTTAACTTAAAAGTTCTTAATATTTGTATCAAGTAAATTGAAATGCATCTATGTCAACAATTTGAAAGGATTCACCAATGGATTTGAATTCGATTTTCTAAAAGAATTTGGTAATATCTTTATTTATTTTTCATTTTCTTTCAAGATGCATTAAAATAAATCGATACATTTACTCGTGGCAGTTAACAACTTCAAAAACTAAGCAAAAAAAAAAAAAACAAAAATTGAAAACTTCGTTAGAAACATAAAAAAGTATTTCATTTCTTTTTGAGTTGCAATATGTAATATAATAAGAACTATATGAAATTCCAACGCTACGATTTCGAACCGAAAAGTAATCTTCAAACTCATTTCCTCTTATCCAATTGCAAAAATTATTTGGAATCCTTCCTTAACATGTTTAAAGCCAACTTTCAAATTGTGTACACAAATACCCTTTCAAGATCGACCATTCCTACTGGACAATCTCTCCATAGGTTAAACAAAGGCTTTAAATGAGGGGAAGTGATTCTGCTGACCAAAGCCAAGAATACTTGGAAGGGAACATGTAAGAAAATAGTTAGTATTAAGTAGACGGTTCATGAAAATGTATTAAGTAGAAAATTATGAAGCTTTCTTAAGTAGAAGCCCATGACGTTTATTAAGCAGAAGCAAATGAAGCTTTATTAAGTAGAAGCTTACGAAGCTTTAAGTAGAAGCTTATAAAACTTCATTAAGTAGAAGCTCATGAAACTTTATTAAGCAGAAGCTTATAAAGCTTTAAGTAGAAGCTTATGAAGCTTTATTAAGCAGAAGCTTATAAAGCTTTAAGTAGAAGCTCATGAAGCTTTATTAAGTACAAGCTTATGAAGCTTTATTAAGTAGAAGCTTATGAAGCTTTACCAAGTAGAAGCTTATGAAGCTTTATCAAGCAGAATCTTATAAAGCTTTAAGTAGAAGCTCATGAAGCTTTATTAAGTACAAGCTTATGAAGCTTTATTAAGTAGAAGCTTATGAAGCTTTACTAAGTAGAAGCTTATGAAGCTTTAAGTAGAAGCTTATGATTTTTGCAAAAATACGAAGGACTTGATTTGTGGTTGAAATAACCATTGATTCTTTCCAGAGGTGGGGGAAACTCAGCTTGTATTGATGCATTGTGAAACCTTGCATGCATTAATTTCAACTCTTCTTATTAATAACTGCATTGTTTCTTTTCCAGGAAGTGGAGGGACTGAAATGTTCATAGGCTAACTTTGAAGGAGTGATGTTAGTGCTGTGAAGTATTGCATAATTGGATTTCAGCTCTTCTTCTTAATAACAACATTGTTTCTTTCCAGAATAGATGATGGGCAAAATAGGCTGATTTTGAAGGAGTGATGCTAGAACTGTGAAATCTTGCAGGCATTAATTTCAACTTATTTTATTATTAACTAGGTAGTTAATTTCTTACACTCGAACGGGAATTAGCGTGAAATCACAGGCATTTTTTGCATAAGGGGCAAAATTGTTGTGGCTAAATCAGAACATCAATTTTGAGGTATGCACGGGCACCAAAAGTTAACCATAACCTTCTCGGAAAGAACAAGTAATGTGTGAAGAACTGGTCTCATTGGGATCGATCGGCAGAAAGTGTAGCGTTTCACCTCCACGTCTAATCAAACGGACTGTGACACAAAGTGAAAGTGAAAGTGAAAGTAAGAGTTTAAGTGCACCTAGGCGAAAAATCGCTGAGGCCTCATCGGTACTTTCGTCTTCAGGGGCACCCACATAGACCTAGACCTAGCCCCACTTCCCCTGTCTCAAAGTGGTGACCCATGCGTACCTCAAGTTCAAATGCAATGTGGCATAAGCCCGAGTTTAAAGTGGTATTTCACGCATATTTGCCCTTAGGTGCCAGAGGGTGAGCCTAGTAACACCTCTCTACGGACCAGGATTGTCCAAGCCGAATAAAAACACTAGCGATAGTAAAATGCCGATTGAAACAAACTAAATAATGCTAAACAGATATGTAATATTTAAGCGCCGTTATGGAACAGAGAACAATCGGGGCGGTTGATTTTTCACTTTCTCTAGAAGACCAGTATCGCACTCAATTTCAAAGCTGGGATGTGATCCAGTTAATACTGCCACCTGAAATCAGATGAGTAGATTTCATCAATTTTTGGGCATCTAGTGTGAGCGCTTCAGAAAAATGTATAGAAATACGTAATTTCCACAGGTTTTTGCTTACAAATTTAATTCAAATTTTACTATATCAAGAATATATTAAAAAAAAATTAATATATTTTCTATTAGGTACATAGCAGAGAAAATATACTCAAACCAGAATTCTAATTATGAATCACCAGAAGCAATACTTTTACTTTATTCGATTAGCAAAAACTGTGTAAAATATTGTGTAAGATTTCAAAAAATGGCAATACAATGAATAAGATTTGTTAGATCATAATTAGTTAATAAAAACAAAAAAAAATGATAAAAGTGTATATGACACCATAATAGTACTGGGTACAAATTATAAGACAAAATATTTTAAATTTACATTGTTTATTAAAAATCACACTAAAACTACTGCACTTTACAATATATTACATCATAATATAGCTAAATTATTCAGTATAATTCCCCTTTCAAGTAAATGAAAGTCTGATTTAGTGGCACAATTATTTAGTAATACTTTTATATGGCTGTGATATAAGGCTTTCAGTGATTACCGGAATGAAATTTTGAACCTAAATGTAATATTTAAACTCCTTTCCTCATAAAACGGTAATGATTTAGAAAGAGATATTTTGTGTCGTTATTTATCATGTCAAATGTTCAAATTGAGTGCAATACCACGGAAAGATATGAAGAAAGATGTTTGGTTTTAATTAGAGAAAGAAAGCATAAAAAGAAAAAGAAAGAAAGAAAGAAAGAAAGGGATGGAGGTGAAAAGAGAGAACAAGTAAGAAAGAGAAAATTATATTAAAATATACTGCAACCAGAATTATATTTATGAACCACCAGAAACAAAATATGCAATACTTTTATTTTATTGAATTAGTAAAAACTGTGTAAAAAAATTGTAAGATTTCAAAAAATGGCAATTCAATGAATAAGATTTGTTAGATAATCATTAGTTAACAAAAACGAATAGGCAGGAAGATTCTATTTTCCAGCGTGAGAGCCAACAGCTGACTGACACGAATGTTAAGTTGCATGCTAGCATGCAAAAAAAAAATCGATAGCTGCATTCGTCACAAGTGGGAAAAATTTAAATCTGCATGGCACTTTACACCAATTGGCTCATTCACTTGTTTAAATTCAACGTTGATTCTGATTCCGCAGAAGTGGGTTGGGTGTGAAAAAGTATTTGTTGTTAATATTCTTTTTTCATTCGGTTTTTCCAGTTACGAGTCCTTTTTTTAAAGCTGATCGTTTTGTGTTCATTTTGTTTAGTTCTTTTTTTCGTAACAGATTTAATGTTTAGTATAGAGCTTAGAAAAAATTGGTAGTGTGAGATAGGCAGGAAGTAAGGCATGTAGCAACATCAGCACGGCAAAGGGCACTCCTTTAAAGGCAAGGAAGGGCAAAATATTTTAAGTCAAGTGATAGTGATTGCTGTACGATTCGTACGATTTTTGAATCAAGCACGGGCAACGCCGGGCCATGCTGTATTAACATATATCATAATATAGATATTCAGTATAACATCGCTTTGAAGGTCTTATTTGATGGAACAATGATTTAGTAATAATGTTATTATGCCATCCATCTTGTCCACAAAACATTTTTGAAGCTTCAGTAAATTATAAATTTTATAAGGTCGTGCTATAAGTTTTTCAATAATCATTGAATGACATAATATATATATATATATATATATATATATATATATATATATATATATATATAAGAAATACTATAGTTTTAAGGTGTGGTATATTTATGGGATAAAGTGCTCAATATCAGAGATAGAATAAATAATAAAAAATGAAAATGAAAATAAAGTAAAATAAATTAACCCACACAAACAAATAAATAAATAAACAAACAGACAACTCCCGCAAAAAATAACTGCCATAATAGATTACCCACAATGCACCAGTGAACCATATATATAAATAGCCGAGGAAAGATCCAACATTATTCGCGGCCTGACGATTGCGTCCAGCATGAAACAGCCTGTCGCCTCTGAGTGTTGACTTCAATGTTCACTCATATATATATATATATATATATATATATATATATATATATATATATATATGATATCTAAAAAAAAACACAAAACTTAGTTTCTTTTCTCCAGGCTTTTAGATAAGACGTTTAGCCATCTCCCCATCATGTGCTGTAAGAATCAGCTAGAAAGAGAACAGTTTAAAATCGTTTTGTGTCAGCCCTACTGTCTTCCCAAATGAGCAATGGTGAGAGGAAAAAGATCATTCAGGTCTTCAGTAATGGTACCAATGTTCACACTCTGGCTTCCATCTTCAAAGTCCATTCAAGAACCATCAAGAGGATGGTGAATAAGCTTAAAAAAAGAGGGAACAAAACAGAGGAAAACTGCACCAGGTGGTCACAACTGCAAGAGTGATCAAACTCAATCTATAAGAAGTTTGGCACGTGAGAGAGGAGTTTCAGCTATGAGAGTCCAAAGAGCGGTGAACGAAGACTTGAAAATGAATTCGTACGTGAAAAGTGTGAGCCACCTTGTTACTCCAGGACAGAAAGTTAGAAGTTTAGAGAGGGCAAATATAATCTTGAATAATTTAGAAAATGATCCTTTGAATATATATATTTGAAAATTATTTAAATCCTTCATTACCTTCCGATCCGTAGCTATGATTAATTAATGATGAACATGCCATTTTCATTCATTTTAAATTGGCGCACCAGCTTGATTTTAGTGTCCCCGACTTGTAAATCGCAACGCTACAATTTTGACGCTAAACGTAATATTTTAACTCCTCTCCTCAAACAAGGTAATAGCTTAGAAAGAGATATTTTGTGTCGTTATTAATCATGTCAAACTTTCAAATTGAATGCAATACTACGGAAAGGTATGAAGAAGGCTGTTTGGTTTTAATTAGAAAACCATAAAAATGAAAAGAAAGAAAGAAAGAAAAAGGGGATAGAGTATAAAAGAGAAAAAATGTGAGAAAGAGAAAATGATCACAAAAATAATGCAGGGACTGAGAAAGAAAGAAAGAAAGAAAGAAAGAAAGAAAGAAAGAAAGAAAGAAAGAAAGAAAGCAACGTTATATGACTTACACTGATCACTGGAATGAAATTCCAACGATACAATTTTGAACTTAAACGTAATATTTAAATTTGTATCCTCAAAAGATACTAATGATTTGGGGAAAGATATTTTATGTCACGAAAATGATGGCGTTCATACAGACCCTTTCGATGTGTGACAGGATCAGTGAATGTGATAAACTGAATCCAGTAAATGTGTTTTGCATTACGTTCTGCTTTCATTACTTTTGGTATAGGGTGACAGGACTTTCGGACCAGCCTGTACTATGGCCAAGAAATAGGGAATTTGTTTAATACTAAAGAACAATACAAAACTTATCCCTCACTTTTTACCATCTTTTTATTTGATTACCTATAAGGATGTTTTGTAGTTTCATCTATGAATCAACAGGGCGGTCGGAAAGTCTTGCCGCACCCACATACTATAATACTCCATTTCAGATGATAGCTGACACGAAAATGATGGCGTTCATACAGACCTTCACGATGTATGACAGCGTCAATGAAAGTGAATAAACTAAATCCATGTACATGTGCTTTATATTATTGGTTCTAATTACGTTTTCAGTAGTGGTAAACAAGACTTTCGGACCAAGCTGTACTATGGCCAAGATATGGGGGGTTTGTTTAATACTAAAGAACAATAGAAAACTGATCCCTCACTTTTTTACCTTTTATTTTTACCTATAAGAATTTTTTAATTTCATCTATGAATCTACAGGGCGGTCCGAAAGTCTTGTCACCGCCACATAATATAATTCTGACGGATGGCTGACTCGAAAATGATGGCGTTCATACAGATCTTCACGATGTGCGAGGGCATCAATCAAAGGGGAATAAAGTAAATCCACGTACATGTGCTATGTATAGCTCTATTACTCGTTACTTTTTCGGTGTGTGTGGGGGGGGAACAAGATTTTCGGACTACCCTGTAGTTGCTTAGATGTGGTAGAAGGTAGTAAGTATAGAGGAACTACTGAGAAACGAACTCACAATTCAGTCAGAATGGATCTCACGAGACAAACTTGTTAACCATTACACTACATCGAAGTGCAGTCTAGTCTTTAATACAGCGATTTAGTAAGTAGCTGCTTAGATGTGGCACAAGGACGTAAAGTACAAAGCACCTATTTAGAATCGAACTCACTACCCAATCCTAATCTAACGAGACAAACTTGTTAACCATTACACCACATTGAAATGTTCTCTGGTTGTTAATATAGCGATGGACTAAGCGTAGTTTAGGTGTGGCAGAAGGCCTCAAGTTTGGAGCACCTATCGAGAATCGAACTCAATAGTTAGTCGTAAATAATCTAACGAGACCAGCTTGTTAACCATTGCACCAGATCGCAATGTCACCTGGTAAAGAAACCAGCATCAATGATTTTTGAGACGAACAAGATACCGGAAATTTATAGAGGAAAACATTCCATAATTATTTATGGTGAAATAGACTTGCCTGTTTCCGGTTGTGTATAGAAATGGAATCGTCTATTTCCGGTGTTTTATAAGCCGTAGGTTTTGTTAGTTTTATCTTGACTGCTTCCTGATAATATAGCCATGTAAATAAAGGCTTGTAGCGCAGATGCCCGACGGTGGCTTTATTTCTGATTAAAATATTTCCGTTGCAAAATACGGAATTGTGAACAAAACGAA
>CAHIKZ030000950.1:627500-642500 GCA_903632075.3 Acanthosepion pharaonis
TGCAGAGAATCTGATTGGTCGATACTGACCAATCAGTGCATGAGTTTTGAGGAGACTTCTGGGAGCCGATTCTCCCAAAAGTGCACAAAATCTACTATATGAAATTACATCGATTTCAAAATTGTCGCATAAAAGAGCAGCGTTGATTTCTAGCCAATGAATGATTGTTATTGAAATTTGAATTTGTGTAGGTATATATGTATATGTGTGATGATGACCATCATCACAAGACTATCTATAACGTATCAGCCAGATGGGCATCCCGAAATGTACCAAATAAGCAGTTGCCAAATTTTAATACTGAACGAAGGAATTCATAAATTTGTCTTCTAAAACATTATAGACACGTTGAAATCTATTTTTTTACATCCAAAATATGTTCTATTTTGAACTGACTTCCATTGCAAGGGTGACGGACAGAGTCTTCAACCGATGGTGAAATCGATAGCGACTCGGAACGTGAAATCGACGAACTGTGTTCGAATTCAAGCCGAGTTTTATTATATTTACTCCTGTACAAATGTTCTTTGGGAAAAATATAAATGCATCTCTTTCCTCCGCAGATAGACGTTAATTAGTAGGAGTGACCGTTTCCCGGCGAAGACGCCTATATACGTTTTTACTGAAAGTGTCCTTTTTCCGACACAGACGAGTAAACCCGTTCAAAACATAATGTTCTAAAACCATTTATACGTCGATCTTGATTATAAGGTACTTTTTTTTTATACTTATCAAACAGGAAGCTGTAAAGGACTGAACTGGTGGGACTATAAAATGTAGCTCGTTAGAAAATCTCTCATGCAAATAGCGGTCTGATAGAATTTTTGCAAAGCCCTTCTTTGAAATAAAAGAAGTTGATGCCGGTTTGTTTTTATTATTATTAAGCATTACAGAAGCAGACGCGCATTTTGACCACAAACTTCCCCGCGGAGAAGGTGGTATGGCGTACACCATCACCGGCAAGGACGAGCGAGTGACAGTTCCCGCCAAGATGGTTGCCATTTACCATCGAGCAGTAGACGCGTCACTAGCAAGACAGGCCTAATGCTGGTAGTCCAAAGGCCGGTACTCGACACGTCTGGTAGAGGTGTTAGCTACCGCTCGGGTACTTCAAAGTACCTCGGTTTCTTAGTTACTATATTAAAGACAAATAAAAAAAAAATGTCAAGAATGAAGAAAATCTATAAATCTACCTTCATGTGCTTGGGTTTAATTAAAATTCTAATCATCGCCCTTTAAAACAATAAATATTGCTGAGGTACACAACAGCGTATGCATTGATAGCGATATAACGGGAATAACTCTCCTTTTGAGACGTCGGTATTTTGTAGGTATGAAGAATATGTACGCATGTGATTCCATGTACACTGGTCTAATTATTCAAGCTACGGGAAGCGACACGAAACAGTAAGTGAAGCGTAACAAATTTTTTTGAGACATTTTTCGGTTGTGGAGAATGGGGACTAAAATCATTTACACGGCATTTACGATTCCTTTCGCATCTTCTCATCTCAATCAGCATCACGAGACCAGCTTGTTAACCATTGCACCAGATCGCAATGTCACCTGGTGAAAAAAACCAGCATCAATGATTTTTGAGACGAACAAGATACCGGAAATTTGTAGAGGAAAACATTCCATAATTATTTATGGTGAAATAGACTTGCCTGTTTCCGGTTGTATATAGAAATGAAATCGTCTATTTCCGGTGTTTTATAAGCCGTAGGTTTTGTTAGTTTTATCTTGACTGCTTCCTGATAATATATGATTTATATAAATAAAATGTTTAAACTTACTCATATTGAGCAAATATCGGTAAGAGGATGAGCCCGAAATGCGATGTACAGGTCGGAAACATTAGAATCAAGCAGACGCGGAGGTTTAAAATATCTGGGAAGCGTCTTGACAGAAAACGGTAAGTGCGACAATGAGATCCGTAGACGTATTGAGATAGCCAAGGACACATTCCAAAAACTGGGCAGAGTATTGCAAGACAGGAGGATTTCTTTGGTAACAAACAAAAGAATATTGACCTGTTACGTGACATCTGTCTTTTTTTTTTTTACAGCAGCGAATGTTGGACGATTTTCTCAAAGATCAAGAAGAGACTCGAGGCGACAGAGACGTGGAACAAAGTTGATCAATAATGACTATGCAGATGACCTTTCTATCACTGCAGACACTCTTACCAATGCCACAGTTCTCCTACATCATCTAGTAAATGCTGCTAAGGATGTTGAAAGTCTATGTCAATGCTCATAAAATTGAATGCGTAAGCTTCAACCAGCAAGGTTCAATAAAAACTATGGCAGAAGAATCAATAAAGTCTGTCGAATCTTTTACATACCTGGCAAACGAAAGAAATTCTACAGAAATGGATATGAAAATTCTCATAGCTAAAGCCTGCCTCGTCTTGACTGAAATGAATGAAAACTGGAAATCTGATCAAGCAGACAAGATAAAAAAAGAATTTCTTTCGTGTCACAATTGAGATGGTTTTAATATATGGTACCACTGCTTGAATATTAACTAAAACCCTAAAGTATACGGTTGGTGTAACCTACATACGGATGCAGACAGCTATACTTAATATCCCCTGGAGACAACATCCAACTAAATCACGACACCCTGGACCCATCTGATATTTCTACAATCTTTGGCGAACGCAGAATGCGGCTCGCAGAACACTGCCGTCGAGCCAAACGAGAACTCGCGTGATCTCTGGACACCTAGCCATGTAGCAAGATAGATTGGTTGCTCAGCAACCACATACATTGAGCAGCTATTTTAGGAGCCTAATGGCCTTCCGACACGGATGCAGGACCATGATTGACTCATAAATGCCTGAACTAACTCGAGTTATTTACAGGATAATTGATAGATAAGTTCTCTAATACTATAAAACAAGTTTCAGAGCAGATAGAATAATGAAACTGGTATCAAAAGGAAGTCATTTTATTTCTCATCCAAAATTTCTAGGGTTGACTGATAAGTAGGTCTCCAATTCTATAAAACAACTTACAGGGCAAATAGTATAATGAAACTGCTATCAAAATAAAGGCAATTTATTTTTCTTCCGAAATTTCAAGGGTTGAAATTAATGTCTCTAATCCTATAAAATAACATTCAGAAAAAATAGAATTTTAAAAGTGGTATCAAAAGTCAAGTCAATTTAACTATCTTCAAAATGATAAGTTTTGTTTGTTAAGTAAGCTCTCCAATAATATAAAACAAGTTTAAGACGAGATAGAATAATGAATCTGGTATCAAAATGAAGTCCATTTATTTCTTTTCAAACATACGAAAGTTTATTGGTAAGCAAAATTTCCAATCTTAGAAAAACAACTTTTAGACCAGATAGAATAATGAATCTGTTACCAAAATGAGGTCAGTTTATTTCTCTTCAAACATACGAAGGTTTATTGATAAGTGAGGTCACCAATCTTAGGAAAACAGGATTTAGACCAGATAGAATAATGAAACTGGTATCGAAATGAAGCAAATCTTTTCTCTGTAAATTACATAGCTTGATTATAAGGTATGTCCCCAGTTGTAAAAACAAGTTTCAGATCATATACTAATCATAATAATACGCGTTTCCCTACGAAGAAACGTTTGGCATTCATTGACCAATTTCTACTTTCGTTTGAAATTTATCAAATCTTTCTTTAGGAAAACAGGTTTCTCAAGTCCAGTAACTCTTATAGCTCTTTCCAGTATTTATGGGGGTTTCCCTACTAATCTTTTATTTTAAGTAATGTGGAATGTCAACATCATCATTTTCTCTTCGAGTTACATGTCCTATCCGTTTTTGTTGTCGCCGCTATTGGTAGTCCTCAAGTCATATGGTTTCTGTTATCTGCTAAATGCTCGTAGTTCTTCGAGATCCAACAACAATGCCTCCATCATGTTTATGCCGTTATTTTCTTTTTGATTTACATGGGCTACCATTTTATTTTATTTTTTATTTTGTTTAATATCCTCAAGAGTTATCTTGTAATTATTTGGTGTTGCTGTTTGTGATTCCGTAGCGCTAAAAAAATCACATCTTTTGAGCCTCTGAGAAGGAAGATAAAACGAACCATCCGTCAAGAACGTGAAGTAATGACTGCCGTTTTATTTTGTATTTTTTTAAATTATTTCACTCCAAGCAAGGGAAAAAAGCCACTAAGACGCTTGGGGGTTAGTGAGAGCTAGAGAATATGAGAAAAAAAAGTACTGCTTTCGTTTTAAATATATAAAATCTCCCTTTTAAAACACTTTTTTTTAAAAAGAAAACATGTTTCTCAAGTCGAGTAGCTATTATCAGTCTTTCCAATATTGATGGGGGGGGACTCCTGAACGTTCTGAACAGATCAAATGGTTATGATAATGCTAATAATAGCAGTTTCCCTATAAGGAAACATTTGGCATTCATAGACTGAGTAGCAAGTAATGCTTTCGCTTGAAATTTAGATAGAATAATGAAACTTGTATTAAAATGAAGGAAATTTAATTCTCTTCAACATTATGAGTTTTGTTTAATACATAAGCTCTCCAATTCTGTAAAACAAGTTTTAGACCAAATAGAATAATGAAACTGGAATCCAAATGAAGCAAATTTATTTCTCTTTAAAATTACGACGGTTGATTAATAAGTTAGATCTCCAATCATTAAAAAAAAAAACAATTTTCAGATCAGATGGTTATGATATTGCTAATAATAGCCGTTTCCCTATAAGGAAATATTTGGCATTAATTGACTGAGTAGACAGTAATGCTTTCGCATGAGATTTACCAAAACTTTCCCTTAAAACATTTATTTAGGAAAACAGGTTTCTCAAGTCCAGTAGATGTTATATCTCTTTCTAGTATTAATGGGGGGGGGCTTCTGAACCTTTTGTTTGAAGTAGGCGTTGAATGCCATGATCTTGGTTATAACATTATTTTTGTTTGAGTTACATGTGCTATCCGTTTTCGTTGTTGCCGCTGTTGGTAGTCCTCATGTGTTATTTAGCACAGTTCTTTGTGATTCTGTAGTGCCATTTCAAAGAAGAAGGATTTTTACCAAGATCCTGAGATTCCCTCTCTCAAAGCTTTTTTTTCACCATTGATCTTAGAAAGCTGACAGATTAGATATTTCTTTGTCCAGTTACATGATCTCCTATATGAAATTTGTTATAGCTTATTCAGACACCATAAGACAAAAAATAATTCAACTGGTATCAAAAAGAAGACAATTTATTTCTCTTCCAATATTCCAAGGGTTGATTGATAAGTAAAGTCTTTAATCCTATAAAACAAGTTTCAGAGCAGATAAAATAATGAAACTGGTATTAAAATGAAGGAAATTTAATTCTCTTCAAAATTATGAGTTTTGTTTGATACGTAAGCTCTCCAATTCTGTAAAACAAGTTTTAGACCAAATAGAATAATAAAACTGGAATCCAAATGAAGCAAATTTATTTCTCTTTAAAATTACGACGGTTGATTAATAAGTTAGATCTCCAATCATTACAAAAAAAAAAAAATATTTTCAGATCAGATGTTTAAGATAATGCTAATAATAGCCGTTTCCCTATAAGGAAACACTTGGCATCCATTGACTGAGCAGCTAGTAATGCTTTCGCTTGTTATTTATCAAAACTTTACCTTAAAATATTTATTTAGGAAAACAGGTTTCTCAAGTCCAGTAGCTGTTATATCTCTTTCTAGTATTAAGTGTGGGGGGGGGGCTTCTGAACCTTTTGGTTGAAGTAGGCGTTGAATGTCATGACCTTGATTATAACATTATTTTTGTTTCAGTTACATGTGCTATCCGTTTTCGTTGTTGCTGCTGCTGGTAGTCCTCATGTGTAATTTAGCGCAGTTCTTTGTGATTCTATAGCGCCAGTTGGAAGAAGTAGGATTTTTTTCCAAGATCCTCGGGCTTCCATCACTCAAAGCCTTTTCCCACCATTGATCTTAGAAAGCTGACAGATTAGATATTTTTAAACGGGTGTGGCGCCATCCATGACACCCATCTGAACGTCTCGATCTGACGAGGCTCTTTAAGTATATGAGTATTCGCATTAATATTTTGGTTTCGTAGCATTCAGCGGTTTGGGGGGAAATTATCCCTACCTATTCTGTTCAGTTACATGATCTCCTATACGAAGTTTGTTATAGCTGATTCATACACCTTTTACAAAAATTAGAGACAAAAAACATAAACAGCGTGTATTCATTTACATTATTTACAAGCCCGGTCGGTTGGGGCTTCAGAACTGAATATTCCGGCTGCACCACTGCAGAAAAGTAAGATCCCCTCCACAATGAAGCGTCCTAGGTGTGACGATAAACTACATCTGGCAGCAAGATGTCTGATCAGCAGGTTTTCAAGAGTATGGAACTACCTCTTAATTGCTTGTGTTTCTACCCTGACCTGGAGTGATAGCACCTGCTAGGGTCCCAACTAGATGCAAATACTTAACACTCAAAGTGGGGACAAAACACTATGAAAGTGTATAGATACGTTTTGAATACAGTAATACATTTTTGTTAAAAAAATGATTGCCAGTAATATATTCTTAAAAAAAAAAATTACCAGCAATAAAAATCTTGTTGGCTTTAAATTACGCCACGATGTGTTGATATTCTGTAAAACCAAAAAAAAAAAAAAAAAGAAAAAAAAAAAACATTATTTAATTTGTTCGGATTATGGTCCTCAAATTTATTGTCATAGTGACGACGTTTCGACCGTTTTTACAATCTGACTTTCTTTAGGTGACTTGAATTTCGAACTGTACCCTTTATTACCTCAAGGACACAAGACCCAGCGGATAAAAGAGTTGGTTAGATTCACTGATTTGATCCAAATAATCGTGAGTTCAATACCTGGTAACTGTAGTGGTGAACAAAAACTTGGACAGGAGTTAAAGGGAGATAACTGAGACACCCGAAAGAGGCATGGCACGTGGAACTAGAACAATCTACAAAATAAAGGGTTCAGTTTGAAATCTTTATCAGTTGAAGAAGGCCGGAGGGTACAGCGATCGAAACGTCGTGAATATGACAATAAATAAGAGGACAACATTGCGAACAATGTAAGTAATGTAAATAATTACAATGCCTCCTATGCCTAGATAGCGTGCTTTCGGGTAAGAATTTACGTATGAGCAACTTTTTCCTCGTGTTCTCTAAAAACAGGTTTCTGCAAACTGATGTTAAAAGTGATTCTGTCTTTGACACATTGGTACACACCTAAAATTCCAAATCTATACAAGTGGCCTTTTGTTTGCCTATATACACATATGGCGTTGTGTGTTATTTAATTAATGTCATAACATCGAGGTCATATCTCTCTATCTCTCTCTCTCTCTCTCTCTCTCTGTGTGTGTGTGTGTGTGTGTGTGTGTGTGTGTGTGGCCGGAGGGCGTCTCTAAGCCCAGAGGCTAGGATTTCCAACCTTCTCTTTGTTGACTAGATGAGGCATGCCCAGCATTTTGTCCGTAAAATTCAATATAGACTCTCCCTGAAGTTCTGGGATGATGCGTTATCATTACTTACACCTTAGGCTAAAATTTGGGACCAACATATAGATTTAATAATTAAAAGGTCTCATGCCTTCTTTTATTTAATTAAGTCCTGCTGAGCTAGGATCCTGAATTTATTTAACCTATTAGTGCATGTCGTCCAGTATTGTTTTGTTTTGCCAACTGTAAGATTACAATTAAAATACAAACTCGATTAGGAAAAGACAGATATATATATATATATATATATAATAATAATAATATTTTTTGTTTAAAAATATGATGCCTTCGCTACATAAGAGTTCTCATGTTTCAAAAACGAGAGCCGAAATATCTGCATGGAGCACTGTCTTCTTAAAAATAAAAAACAAAAAATACTAAAGAACCCCAGATTATGCACCCAACGTGTTCTTTTCTATTTTCTGCATACCTAAGCACTTTATTATATATATATATATATATATATATATATATATATATATATATATATATATATATATATATATATATACATTTTCAAATACTAAGTGTAGTAAAAAAAAATAAATAAATAAGCACATCTCATCTCTCCTCCCATTTATAACCATCCACCAAAATAAAATAAATGTTTTTAAGCACTAACGCAGAATTAGTCAAATAAAGACTCATAAGATTCTACCTAGAGTTATTGCTATATTACAATCATAAAAAACTTTTTTTAATTCTTCCAGTCTAAAAAACTTTTCTGTCTTAAAATGACCTGTGAGGGGTCGATAAGTCGTAGAAAACAAATTAATCGGGGAAATACTGATTAGCTACACAGGCAGGTCTTTTAGATTTATTTACATTCTCTGGGATATAAACGTATAGAAACTAACGTGGACACAAAGTGAGGGATCAGTTTATATTTTATTTTAATATAGAATTGGTCCCCCCACTTTATATCCACATTATAATTTCATGTTTGTTGATAAGTCGTAGAAAACGAATCAATCAATCAATGAAATACTGATTAGCTACAGAGGGGCATGTCTTTGAGATTTATTTACATTCTCTGGAATATAAATGTATAGAAACTACATTGGACACAAAGTGAGGGATCATTTTATATATTGATTTTATTATAGAATTGGCCCCCACTTTATATCCATTATAATTTCATGTTTGTTGATAAGCCGTAGAAAACGAATCAATCAATCAATGAAATACTGATTAGCTACAGAGGGGCATGTCTTTGAGATTTATTTACATTCTCTGGAATATAAATGTATAGAAACTACCTTGGCCAAAAATTGAGGGATCATTTTATATATTGATTTTATTATAGAATTGGCCCCCCACTTTATATCCACATTATAATTTCATGTTTGTTGATAAGCCGTAGAAAACGAATCAATCAATCAATGAAATACTGATTAGCTACACAGGCATGTCTTTGAGATTTATTTACATTCTCTGGAATATAAATGTATAGAAACTACATTGGACACAAAGTGAGGGATCATTTTATATATTGATTTTATTATAGAATTGGCCCCCCACTTTATATCCACATTATAATTTCATGTTTGTTGATAAGCCGTAGAAAACGAATCAATCAATCAATGAAATACTGATTAGCTACAGAGGGGCATGTCTTTGAGATTTATTTACATTCTCTGGAATATAAATGTATAGAAACTAGCTTGGCCACAAATTGAGGGATCATTTTATATATTGATTTTAATATAGAATTGGTCCCCCACTTTATATCCACATTATAATTTCATGTTTGTTGATAAGCCGTAGAAAACTAATCAATCAATCAATGAAATACTGATTAGCTACAGAGGGGCATGTCTTTGAGATTTAAACATTCTCTGGAATATAAATGTATAGAAACTACCTTGGCCACAAATTGAGGGATCATTTTATGTATTGATTTTAATATAGAATTGGCCCCCACTTTATATCCCCATTATAATTTCATGTTTGTTGATTTGTAGAAAACGAATCAATCAATCAATGAAATACTGATTAATACACAGGCATGTCTTTGAGATTTATTTATCTGGAATATAAATGTATAGAAATACTTGGCCACAAATTGAGGGATCATTTTATATATTGATTTTAATGTAGAATTGATCCCCCACTTTATATCCACATTATAATTTCATGTTTGTTGACAAGCCGTAGAAAACGAATCAATCAATCAATGAAATACTGATTAGCTACAGAGGGGCATGTCTTTGAGATTTATTTACATTCATTCTGGAATATAAATGTATAGAAACTACCTTGGCCACAAATTGAGGGATCATTTTATATATTGATTTTATTATAGAATTGGCCCCCACTTTATATCCTCATTATAATTTCATGTTTGTTGATAAGCCGTGTAGAAAACGAATAAATCAATCAATGAAATACTGATTAGCTACAGAGGGGCATGTCTTTTGAGATTTATTTACATTCTCTGGAATATAAATGTATAGAAACTACCTTGGCCACAAATTGAGGGATAATTTTATATATTGATTTTAATATAGAATTGGTCCCCACTTTATATCCACATTATAATTTCATGTTTGTTGATAAGCCGTAGAAAACGAATCAATCAATCAATGAAATACTGATTAGCTACAGAGGGGCATGTCTTTTGAGATTTATTTACATTCTCTGGGATATAAATGTATAGAAACTACCTTGGCCACAAATCGAGGGATCATTTATATATTGATTTTAATATAGAATTGGTCCCCTCATTATATCCACATTATAATTTCATGTTTGTTGATAAGCCGTAGAAAACGAATCAATCAATCAATGAAATACTGATTAGCTACAGAGGGCATGTCTTTGAGATTTATTTACATTCTCTGGAATATAAATGTATAGAAACTACCTTGGCCACAAATTGAGGGATCATTTTATATATTGATTTTATTATAGAATTGGCCCCCCACTTTATATCCTCATTATAATTTCATGTTTGTTGATAAGCCGTAGAAAACGAATAAATCAATCAATGAAATACTGATTAGCTACAGAGGGGCATGTCTTTGAGATTTATTTACATTCTCTGGAATATAAATGTATAGAAACTACCTTGGCCACAAATTGAGGGATCATTTTATATATTGATTTTAATATAGAATTGGTCCCCCACTTTATATCCACATTATAATTTCATGTTTGTTGATAAGCCGTAGAAAACGAATCAATCAATCAATGAAATACTGATTAGCTACAGAGGGGCATGTCTTTGAGATTTATTTACATTCTCTGGGATATAAATGTATAGAAACTACCTTGGCCACAAATCGAGGGATCATTTTATATATTGATTTTAATATAGAATTGGTCCCCCTCTTTATATCCACATTATAATTTCATGTTTGTTGATAAGCCGTAGAAAACGAATCAATCAATCAATGAAATACTGATTAGCTACACAGGCATGTCTTTGAGATTTATTTACATTCTCTGGAATATAAATGTATAGAAACTACCTTGGCCACAAATTGAGGGATCATTTTATATATTGATTTTATTATAGAATTGGCCCCCCACTTTATATCCACATTATAATTTCATGTTTGTTGATAAGCCGTAGAAAACGAATCAATCAATCAATGAAAAACTGATTAGCTACAGAGGGTCATGTCTTTGAGATTTATTTACATTCTCTGGAATATAAATGTATAGAAACTACCTTTGCCACAAATTGAGGGATCATTTTATATATTGATTTTAATATAGAATTGGTCCCCCACTTTATATCCACATTATAATTTCATGTTTGTTGATAAGCCGTAGAAAACGAATAAATCAATCAATGAAATACTGATTAGCTACACAGGCATGTCTTTGAGATTTATTTACATTCTCTGGAATATAAATGTATAGAAACTACCTTTGCCACAAATTGAGGGATCATTTTACATATTGATTTTAATATAGAATTGGTCCCCCACTTTATATCCACATTATAATTTCATGTTTGTTGATAAGCCGTAGAAAACGAATCAATCAATCAATGAAATACTGATTAGCTACAGAGGGGCATGTCTTTGAGATTTATTTACATTCTCTGGAATATAAATGTATAGAAACTACCTTGGCCACAAATTGAGGGATAATTTTATATATTGATTTTAATATAGAATTGGTCCCCCACTTTATATCCACATTATAATTTCATGTTTGTTGATAAGCCGTAGAAAACGAATCAATCAATCAATGAAATACTGATTAGCTACAGAGGGTCATGTCTTTGAGATTTATTTACATTCTCTGGAATATAAATGTATAGAAACTGCCTTGGCCACAAATTCAGGGATCATTTTACATATTGATTTTAATATAGAATTGGTCCCCCACTTTATATCCACATTATAATTTCATGTTTGTTGATAAGCCGTAGAAAACGAATAAATCAATCAATGAAATACTGATTAGCTACAGAGGGGCATGTCTTTGAGATTTATTTACATTCTCTGGAATATAAATGTATAGAAACTGCCTTGGCCACAAATTGAGGGATCATTTTACATATTGATTTTAATATAGAATTGGTCCCCCACTTTATATCCACATTATAATTTCATGTTTGTTGATAAGCCGTAGAAAACGAATCAATCAATCAATCAATGAAATACTGATTAGCTACAGAGGGGCATGTCTTTGAGATTTATTTACATTCTCTGGAATATAAATGTATAGAAACTACCTTGGCCACAAATTGAGGGATAATTTTATATATTGATTTTAATATAGAATTGGTCCCCCACTTTATATCCACATTATAATTTCATGTTTGTTGATAAGCCGTAGAAAACGAATCAATCAATCAATGAAATACTGATTAGCTACAGAGGGGCATGTCTTTGAGATTTATTTACATTCACCCAAGTGGCAATTCTCGTTGGGTTAGTCATATTTACTTACGCTTAAATACCTTTGGGGAAGGTTTGAATCCATCTCTTCCCCCTCCAGCTATGGGTTAATTAGTAAGACTTGTATCATTAAACCCTGATTTTCCAAAAAAAAAAAATCTTACAATCTAAGAATATTTTCTGGCTTTAAATAAACTGGAAAGAGTTGATAGAGCGAAAAGAAGACGAATCTGTCAATCAAGGAAAGACAGATTAGCTAACTAGGAATGTATTTTTGATTTATTTACATTCTCTGGAATATAAATGTATAGAACCTATTGTGGCCACAAAGTGAGGGATCGGTTTATATATTGATTTTAATATAGGATTGGTCCCCCACTTTACATCCACATTATAATTTCTTGTTTGCTGATAATCCGTACAAAACGAATCAGTCAATGAAATATTGATTAGCTACACAGGAATGTCATTTAGATTTATTGACATTCTCTGGAATATAAATGTATAGAAACTAATGTGGTCACAAAGTGAGGGGTCAGTTTATATATTGATTTTAATGTAGAATTGGCCCACCACTTTATATATTTTGTTTGTTGATAAACCGTAAAAACCAATCAGCCAATGAAATGATTAGCTAAACACTAAAGAGTCATGTCTTTTAGATTTATTTATATTCTCTGTAACATAAATCTCTAGAAACCACCGTGGCCACAAAATGAGGGATCACTTTATATATATATTGATCATAATATAGAATTGATCCCTCACTTTATATCTGCATAATTTCTTGTTTGTTGATAAGCCGTAGAAAACGAATCAGTCGCTCAATGAAATACTGATTGGCTATATGTCTTTTAGATTTATTGACATTCTCAGGAATGTAAATGTAGAGGAACTACCGTAGCCAGAAATTGAGGGATCAGTTTATATATTGGTTTTAATATAGAATTGATCCCCCTCTTTATATCCAAATTATCATTTCTTGTTTGTTGATAAGCCCTAGAAAACGAATGCCTTTTCTCTTTTTCTATATTTACTAAATTCATTCTCTTTGTGAGCAGACGATTTGTTTCCATTATAACTTCTGGATTATCCAAATAGCCTTTCCAAAAATATCACGATTGCCTCGCAAATCCAACAGTTCTTTGCAGCACACGCTTTTAGATAATTTATAAAACACAGGTAACATATTCTTCTGTAGATATTGTTTTACTATAAACATTGCATTCCTTGTTCCAGTGTCTTTATTGGAAATTACTATTTGGATACCTCGATCTCCTGTCCCTGATTAAATTAGTTTGAATTGAATAGAGTTCCAAGAGAATACACAAAGAGCATGAGCGATTCTTTTCACTGTTTGAAGAATGTTTTGGAAACTCTGCCATCTATTTTTCTCAAAATATGTTGGAAGAATGCCAAGAATTTGTAAAGTAATAATTAAGGTAGGCGGTGGTTTTATTGATGAAAAGAAAATATGATGCTGTTGTATTGATATTTTTTTTTTTTTTTTTTTTGCTACGTGCTTATTTTTTCTTTGACATTTTTTTTTTTTTAAAATAAAAGCACACGGATACACAGTTACAAAAATTTTATCCTTCACTTTACAAAAATGCAAATATATCTTTTTCTAAGGTGTTTTAAACTGTAGTGAAAGAGATAATCAGGTACCCCGGAAAAAATTCGTGTTTTGTGTGCGATCTGCCGAAGAAACATTACCAAAAAGTAGTCAGCAAAAATCTTATAGCGAAAAAAAAAACGGCGAGTTACCTCGTCAAACCAAGCGTCAGCGCGTCGCGTGTATTCTACGACGGAAAAAGTGACGAAAAAGAAACAAGTCCGTCGCAGGAGTCGCTATAAAAGTATTTTGATATGCAAATTACAGAGCATCCTATCCCAGCTGTCGACGAATAAAAAAAAAATAGGTTCTGCCGATAAAAGCAGTTGGTGTTCTCGATTCGAGGGCGTAAAATTCGGGCATTTTTGCCTTCGGCGTTTGTTAGAGAGTGAGTTATTTTCCTGACTGGTTACATGCATTGTGATTTGAGATAGTACCGGCGAATAGAGTTTTCAGCATTTCTTTCTGCCCCCGATATTCGAGTCTGTACTGACAGTGATTTTTCTTTGTGTTGTGGAAGTAATCTGCGACAAATACTTACTTTGCTTTCAGAACACCTACATAAACAAATTTGGGTTTTTCTAAGTTTAGAAGCTCATGTTATCCTGTAGTATAAATCTAGGTATTTTAAAAGCATTTTTCAAAAGCTACATCCCATCAGGATAATATAAGAAGCCGCGACCCTTCTGAGAAAAGATAGTGAAGAGATTTTCCTTCTCCATAATTTCGATTTTAGAGTAATTTTTTTTTTTTTTTTTTTTTTTTAACGGATATTCATTCAATACAAGACTGGAGGTTGATAATTACTGAAAGTGGTTCTTGTGTGAGTAGTAAGAGGAATGGGCAAGTTTATACAGATATGTAGGAAAGATGATGTTTAATCGTAGATTTAAGCAGATTAAGATTTCCGGTTTCATTTTACAGTGCATTCTAGTCCTCCTAATCCGGATGATAAATATTGCAATATGGCTCATTAGGCTGTATCTGGTTTCTTCGGCAGTGCTATGAAAATGGATGTATTTAGGTCGTCCGG
>CAHIKZ030000950.1:647500-742500 GCA_903632075.3 Acanthosepion pharaonis
ATTTAGATACTGTCAATACGGGCATATAGTCGGCGTCCACATTGCATCAACCCCGCCCGCCCCTTGGAGTGGTCACCCTTTTCTCTCCACCAAAGCAATGAATTTAGACCAGAGAAGTCGCTACCTTTATCTCGCTAGATAAACAGATGACTATTATTTCTGTTCGAACTATTGTCCTTGTCGTTGTTGTTTCTATCACAACGTTTCGGTCGTTGTGTCCTCTGGACTTCATCAGCTGTATATCGATGTGGGTAACTGTCATAGTGAAACACATCTATTCTATAGTTAATAAACTCTCCTACCTATAATAAGTAGGAGGGGTAAAAGTCAGTCGTCAGAGAGCTGGTCAGTCAGTCGATGTCGGATGACCGTTAGTCGGATATTAAAGTATCAGCCACCACAACTAGATTACTGCGTCATTACCTATTATATCAAGTTCCTAACGTTTTGTACGTCGAACCTATTTTAGGACCGACTTAGTACAAATACAAGCCTCCACTGTGAAACCACTACATAACAGTAACATTCAGGGAATTCTGAAATGAGCCCTTTATTTAATCTGCGAGTGTAGACTGTTCTCATTCCACTGCCCATGTCTAATGATATCTCGTCTAGTTCATATTTTTAGTACGGCTTGCCTTGTTTACAGCGAATCCAAGTACACACTGCCTGAGCAAAGGATCGAACTCACAATCACTGTCATCAAATTCCCGAAAATAACGCTTGAATCCACTAGGCTATTTTGGGAAATTCAGATAGAAATTTACAGAAACCTAAACATTTTGAAATGATTTCACATTCATATTTTAAAGATTTGTCTGTGTAGTTTACTGGATTTGAAAACTGTGACTTAATTCTCATTTTTAAACAGTTAAACACTAAATAAACTTTATATGTGCATAAGCATACACATTTCCAAGATAAATTAATGTCACTCATATTGTAGACTGTCCTGGGTCTGACGATAAACTACATCCGGCAGCAAGGCCTCTGATCATGAGGTTTTGAGGAGCGTGGAACCACCTCTTAATTGCTGTTGTCCCAGGTCCAACCTGATCCGGAGTAGTACCACCTGTTGCATGGGCAAATACTTAACCCCTAAACAGGGGTCAATACACTATGAAAGTGTAAAATATGTTTTAATTCCAGAAATACTTTGTAAAAATACTTTGTTTTAACTATAACCAGAAATAGATTAAAAAAAATAAAAACCAAAAAAAACGATATTACCAGCAACACATTTTTGGAAAAAAATATTACCAGAAATAGATTTTTTGAAGAAAAAATATTACCAGAAATAGATTTTTTGAAGAAAAAAATATTACCAGAAATAGATTTTTTAAAGAAAAAATATTGCAAGAAATAGATTTTTTCAGGAAAAAATATTACCAGCAATGCATTTTTTGAAGGAAAAATATTTCCAGAAATAGATTTTTTGAAGAAAAAATATTACCAGAAATAGATTTTTTTGAATTAAAAAATAGTACCAAAATTACATTTTTGAGAAAAAAGTAGTACCAGCAAAAAAAAAAAAAAAAAAATTGCCGGCATTAAATAACCCCTTGAGGATGATATGCCGTTAAACAAACAAAACCAAATCAAACTTATTTTACATAGATCAAGCTTTTCGTAATATGTGAGCTGTACTTGTGTGTACATTTTTTTTTTGTTTTTCTTGAAGGCATTGGCTACCCGGAATCCTTCCAATGAGTCTATCGGAACCGAACCTTTTCCAATCAAGCCCATGGCTAGAACTACAACTGGAATTTTTGAGATTTTCAATTCAGGACCATTGTATTTTAATTGTTTTTTTGAAGATCTTTAAAGATACTTTCCAATCTGCAGGAAGTGCCATATCAATAAGAAAGCAAATTCTGTTCTGTTCTTCACCATGCTCGAGCGATTATCTTTGATTTTTTCTGGTTTTTGTAAAGTCTCATAAATTGTTACGGGTCCCATCTGAGAGCTACGTCAGTCATTTTTGTTGTTGTTGTTGTTGTAAGGTCAGAAATGACTCCATGGCATTTTCCACTGATAATTTTTCTAAAAAAAAAAAAAATTAAGATCACAAATATTTTACATAGATAAAGCTCGTCGTAATGTGTGAGTTGTACATGTGAGGACATTTTTTTTTTTTTTTTGCATTTCTTTAAGGCATGGATTACCAGAGATTCCTTTAATGAGTTTACCAGAACCGTTTACAATCAAACCGTTGGCTTCAACTTCAACTGGATTCTTTGAGATTTTCATTTCAGAATCTTCGTATTTTGATTGTATTTTGAAAATCTTCAGAGATACCTTACAATCTGCACGAACTGCCATATCAATAATTAAAAAAAAAAGAAAACCCATTCTGTTCTTGTGGTTTTTGATTTCAATGTCTGGCCGGTTTGCTTTGATTGTTTGTTTTTTTTGTATATTGTAAAGTCTATAACATTGTTACAGGTCTTATATCTGAAAAAAACCGGTCTGGGTGATATGCATGTCAGTTTCTTGCAGTTTCCTTCCCTTAAAAGTTGCATATATTCCAGTGCTGACATTGGCTTACTCTATCATCCCGCGTTTTATATTCGGTTGGTGCTAACACCGTGAAACCTGATACAAGATGGTCAATAGTTTCTGAATATTCATCACAGAATTTGCATTTGGGGTCAACACAATCTTTCAGAATGTGTTCTTGTAATTCCTAGTCAGCAAGTATTGGTCCTGCGAAGCAAGAATAAATTATTATTATTATTATTATTATTATTATTATTATTATTATTATTATTATTGTTAAGCAAACACCTAAGGTCAGAAATGACTTCATGAAATTTTCCACTGATAATTTTTGTAAAAAAATTTACATAGATCAAGCTTTTCGTAATATGTGAGCTGTACTTGTGTGTACATTTTTTTTCTTTAAGGCATTGGCTACCCAGAATCCCTCCCATGAGTCTATCGTAAACTTTTCCAATCAAGCCCATGGCTCCAACTTTTGAGATTTTCAATTCAATTTTAATAATTTTTCGAAGATCTTTAAAGATACTTTATAATCTGCATGAACTGCCATGTCGATAAGAAAGCAAATTCTGTTCTGTTCTTCCCGATGCATTAAATAACCCCTTGAGGTTGTTTTGCCGTAAAACAAACAAAACCAAATCAAACTTATTTTACATAGATCAAGATCTTCGTAATATGTGAGCTGTACTTGTGTGTACATTTTTTTTTTCTTTAAGGCATTGGCTACCCAGAATCCCTCCCATGAGACTATCGGAAACTTTTCCAATCAATCCCATGGCTCCAACTTTTGAGATTTTCAATTCAATTTTAATAATTTTTCGAAGATCTTTAAAGATAATTTATAATCTGCATGAACTGCCATGTCGATAAGAAAGCAAATTCTGTTCTGTTCTTCCCGATGCATTAAATAACCCTTTGAGGTTGTTTTGCCGTAAAACAAACAAAACCAAATCAAACTTATTTTACATAGATCAAGAAATTCGTAATATGTGAGCTGTACTTGTGTGTACATTTTTTGTCTTTAAGGCATTGGCTACCCACAATCCCTCCCATGAGTCTATCGGAAACTTTTCCAATCAAGCCCATGGCTCCAACTTTTTGAGATTTTCAATTCAATTTTAATAATTTTTCGAAGATCTTTAAAGATACTTTATAATCTGCATGAACTGCCATGTCGATAAGAAAGCAAATTCTGTTCTGTTCTTCCCGATGCATTAAATAACCCCTTGAGGTTGTTTTGCCGTAAAACAAACAAAACCAAATCAAACTTATTTTACATAGATCAAGATCTTCGGAATATGTGAGCTGTACTTTGTGTACATTTTTTTTTTTTCTTTAAGGCATTGGCTACCCACAATCCCTCCCATGAGTCTATCGGAAACTTTTCTAATCAAGCCCATGGCTCCAACTTTTGAGATTTTCAATTCAATTTTAATAATTTTTCGAAGATCTTTAAAGATACTTTATAATCTGCATGAACTGCCATGTCGATAAGAAAGCAAATTCTGTTCTGTTCTTCCCGATGCATTAAATAACCACTTGAGGTTGTTTTGCCGTAAAACAAACAAAACCAAATCAAACTTATTTTACATAGATCAAGATCTTCGGAATATGTGAGCTGTACTTGTGTGTACATTTTTTTTTCTTTAAGGCATTGGCTACCCACAATCCCTCCCATGAGTCTATCGGAAACTTTTCCAATCAAGCCCATGGCTCCAACTTTTGAAATTTTCAATTCAATTTTAATAATTTTTCGAAGATCTTTAAAGATACTTTATAATCTGCATGAACTGCCATGTCGATAAGAAAGCAAATTCTGTTCTGTTCTTCCCGATGCATTAAATAACCCCTTGAGGTTGTTTTGCCGTAAAACAAACAAAACCAAATAAAACTTATTTACATAGATCAAGAAATTCGTAATATGTGAGCTGTACTTGTGTGTACATTTTTTTTTCTTTAAGGCATTGGCTACCCAGAATCCCTCCATGAGTCTATCGGAAACTTTTTCCAATCAAGCCCATGGCTCCAACTTTTGAGATTTTCAATTCAATTTTAATAATTTTCGAAGATCTTTAAAGATACTTTATAATCTGCATGAACTGCCATGTCGATAAGAAAGCAAATTCTGTTCTGTTCTTCCCGATGCATTAAATAACCCCTTGAGGTTGTTTTTGCCGTAAAACAAACAAAACCAAATCAAACTTATTTTACATAGATCAAGAAATTCGTAATATGTGAGCTGTACTTGTGTGTACATTTTTTTTTTTTTCTTTAAGGCATTGGCTACCCAGAATCCCTCCCATGAGTCTATCGGAAACTTTTCCAATCAAGCCCATGGCTCCAACTTTTGAGATTTTCAATTCAATTTTAATAATTTTTGTTCTGTTTTTTTCGAAGATCTTTAAAGATACTTTATAATCTGCATGAACTGCCATGTCGATAAGAAAGCAAATTCTGTTCTGTTCTTCCCGATGCATTAAATAACCCCTTGAGGTTGTTTTGCCGTAAAACAAACAAAACCAAATCAAACTTATTTTACATAGATCAAGATCTTCGGAATATGTGAGCTGTACTTGTGTGTACATTTTTTTTTTCTTTAAGGCATTGGCTACCCACAATCCCTCCCATGAGTCTATCGGAAACTTTTCCAATCAAGCCCATGGCTCCAACTTTTGAGATTTTCAATTCAATTTTAATAATTTTTCGAAGATCTTTAAAGATACTTTATAATCTGCATGAACTGCCATGTCGATAAGAAAGCAAATTCTGTTCTGTTCTTCCCGATGCATTAAATAACCCCTTGAGGTTGTTTTTGCCGTAAAACAAACAAAACCAAATCAAACTTATTTTACATAGATCAAGATCTTCGTAATATGTGAGCTGTACTTGTGTGTACAAATTTTTTTTTTTTCTTTAAGGCATTGGCTACCCAGAATCCCTCCCATGAGTCTATCGGAAACTTTTCCAATCAAGCCCATGGCTCCAACTTTTGAGATTTTCAATTCAATTTTAATAATTTTTCGAAGATCTTTAAAGATACTTTATAATCTGCATGAACTGCCATGTCGATAAGAAAGCAAATTCTGTTCTGTTCTTCCCGATGCATTAAATAACCCCTTGAGGTTGTTTTGCCGTAAAACAAACAAAACCAAATCAAACTTATTTTACATAGATCAAGAAATTCGTAATATGTGAGCTGTACTTGTGTGTACATTTTTTTTTTCTTTAAGGCATTGGCTACCCAGAATCCCTCCCATGAGTCTATCGGAAACTTTTCCAATCAAGCCCATGGCTCCAACTTTTGAGATTTTCAATTCAATTTTAATAATTTTTCGAAGATCTTTAAAGATACTTTATAATCTGCATGAACTGCCATGTCGATAAGAAAGCAAATTCTGTTCTGTTCTTCCCGATGCATTAAATAACCCTTGAGGTTGTTTTGCCGTAAAACAAACAAAACCAAATCAAACTTATTTTACATAGATCAAGATCTTCGTAATATCTTGAGCTGTACTTGTGTGTACATTTTTTTCTTTAAGGCATTGGCTACATTTTTTCCACAATCCCTCCCATGAGTCTATCGGAAACTTTTCCAATCAAGCCCATGGCTCCAACTTTTGAGATTTTCAATTCAATTTTAATAATTTTTCGAAGATCTTTAAAGATACTTTATAATCTGCATGAACTGCCATGTCGATAAGAAAGCAAATTCTGTTCTGTTCTTCCCGATGCATTAAATAACCCCTTGAGGTTGTTTTTGCCGTAAAACAAACAAAACCAAATCAAACTTATTTTACATAGATCAAGATCTTCGTAATATGTGAGCTGTACTTGTGTGTACATTTTTTTTTTTTTTAAGGCATTGGCTACCCAGAATCCCTCCCATGAGTCTATCGGAAACTTTTTCCAATCAAGCCCATGGCTCCAACTTTTGAGATTTTCAATTCAATTTTAATAATTTTTCGAAGATCTTTAAAGATACTTTATAATCTGCATGAACTGCCATGTCGATAAGAAAGCAAATTCTGTTCTGTTCTTCCCGATGCATTAAATAACCCCTTGAGGTTGTTTTGCCGTAAAACAAACAAAACCAAATCAAACTTATTTTACATAGATCAAGCATTTCGTAATATGTGAGCTGTACTTGTGTGTACATTTTTTTTCTTTAAGGCATTGGCTACCCAGAATCCCTCCCATGAGTCTATCGGAAACTTTTCCAATCAAGCCCATGGCTCCAACTTTTGAGATTTTCAATTCAATTTTAATAATTTTTCGAAGATCTTTAAAGATACTTTATAATCTGCATGAACTGCCATGTCGATAAGAAAGCAAATTCTGTTCTGTTCTTCCCGATGCATTAAATAACCCCTTGAGGTTGTTTTGCCGTAAAACAAACAAAACCAAATCAAACTTATTTTTTACATAGATCAAGAATTTCGTAATATGTGAGCTGTACTTGTGTGTACATTTTTTTTTTTTTCTTTAAGGCATTGGCTACCCAGAATCCCTCCCATGAGTCTATCGGAAATTTTTCCAATCAAGCCCATGGCTCCAACTTTTGAGATTTTCAATTCAATTTTAATAATTTTTCGAAGATCTTTAAAGATACTTTATAATCTGCATGAACTGCCATGTTTTCGATAAGAAAGCAAATTCTGTTCATTTTTGTTCTTAAAGGATGCATTAAATAATCCCTTTGAGGTTGTTTTTCAATTTTAATAATTTTTCGAAGATCTTTAAAACAAACAAAACCAAATCAAACTTATTTTACATAGATCAAGAAATTAAAACAAACAATATGTGAGCTGTACTTGTGTGTACATTTTTTTTTTTTCTTTAAGGCATTGGCTACCCACAATCCCTCCCATGAGTCTATCGGAAACTTTTTCCAATCAAGCCCATGGCTCCAACTTTTGAGATTTTCAATTCAATTTTAATAATTTTTCGAAGATCTTTAAAGATACTTTATAATCTGCATGAACTGCCATGTCGATAAGAAAGCAAATTCTGTTCTGTTCTTCCCGATGCATTAAATAACCCTTGAGGTTGTTTTGCCGTAAAACAAACAAAACCAAATCAAACTTATTTTACATAGATCAAGATTTCGTAATATGTGAGCTGTACTTGTGTGTACATTTTTTTTTCTTTAAGGCATTGGCTACCCAGAATCCCTCCCATGAGTCTATCGGAAACTTTTCCAATCAAGCCCATGGCTCCAACTTTTGAGATTTTCAATTCAATTTTAATAATTTTTCGAAGATCTTTTAAAGATACTTTATAATCTGCATGAACTGCCATGTCGATAAGAAAGCAAATTCTGTTCTGTTCTTCCCGATGCATTAAATAACCCCTTGAGGTTGTTTTGCCGTAAAACAAACAAAACCAAATCAAACTTATTTTACATAGATCAAGATCTTCGTAATATGTGAGCTGTACTTGTGTGTACATTTTTTTTTTTTCTTTAAGGCATTGGCTACCCACAATCCCTCCCATGAGTCTATCGAAACTTTTTCCAATCAAGCCCATGGCTCCAACTTTTTGAGATTTTCAATTCAATTTTAATAATTTTTCGAAGATCTTTAAAGATACTTTATAATCTGCATGAACTGCCATGTCGATAATCAAAAAGCAAATTCTGTTCTGTTCTTCCCGATGCATTAAATAAACCCTTGAGGTTGTTTTGCCGTAAAACAAACAAAACCAAATCAAACTTATTTTACATAGATCAAGATCTTCGTAATATGTGAGCTGTACTTGTGTACATTTTTTTTTTTTTTCTTTAAGGCATTGGCTACCCAGAATCCCTCCCATGAGTCTATCGGAAACTTTTCCAATCAAGCCCATGGCTCCAACTTTTGAGATTTTCAATTCAATTTTAATAATTTTTCGAAGATCTTTAAAGATACTTTATAATCTGCATGAACTGCCATGTCGATAAGAAAGCAAATTCTGTTCTGTTCTTCCCTGATGCATTAAATAACCCCTTGAGGTTGTTTTGCCGTAAAACAAACAAAACCAAATCAAACTTATTTTACATAGATCAAGATCTTCGTAATATGTGAGCTGTACTTGTGTGTACATTTTTTTTTTTCTTTAAGGCATTGGCTACCCACAATCCCTCCCATGAGTCTATCGGAAACTTATTTTTTCCAATCAAGCCCATGGCTCCAACTCCCATTTTGAGATTTTCAATTCAATTTTAATAATTTTTCGAAGATCTTTAAAGATACTTTATAATCTGCATGAACTGCCATGTCGATAAGAAAGCAAATTCTGTTCTGTTCTTCCCGATGCATTAAATAACCCCTTGAGGTTGTTTTGCCGTAAAACAAACAAAACCAAATCAAACTTATTTTTACATAGATCAAGATCTTCGGAATATGTGAGCTGTACTTGTGTGTATTTTTTTTTTTTCTTTAAGGCATTGGCTACCCACAATCCCTCCCATGAGTCTATCGGAAACTTTTTCCAATCAAGCCCATGGCTCCAACTTTTGAGATTTTCAATTCAATTTTAATAATTTTTCGAAGATCTTTAAAGATACTTTATAATCTGCATGAACTGCCATGTCGATAAGAAAGCAAATTCTGTTCTGTTCTTCCCGATGCATTAAATAACCCCTTGAGGTTGTTTTGCCGTAAAACAAACAAAACCAAATCAAACTTATTTTACATAGATCAAGATCTTCGTAATATGTGAGCTGTACTTGTGTGTACATTTTTTTTTTTTAAGGCATTGGCTACCCACAATCCCTCCCATGAGTCTATCGGAAACTTTTCCAATCAAGCCCATGGCTCCAACTTTTGAGATTTTCAATTCAATTTTAATAATTTTTCGAAGATCTTTAAAGATACTTTATAATCTGCATGAACTGCCATGTCGATAAGAAAGCAAATTCTGTTCTGTTCTTCCCGATGCATTAAATAACCCCTTGAGGTTGTTTTGCCGTAAAACAAACAAAACCAAATCAAACTTATTTTACATAGATGTGATTTTCAAGAAATTCGTAATGTGAGCTGTACTTGTGTGTACATTTTTTTTCTTTAAGGCATTGGCTACCCAGAATCCCTCCCATGAGTCTATCGGAAACTTTTCCAATCAAGCCCATGGCTCCAACTTTTGAGATTTTCAATTCAATTTTAATAATTTTTCGAAGATCTTTAAAGATACTTTATAATCTGCATGAACTGCCATGTCGATAAGAAAGCAAATTCTGTTCTGTTCTTCCCGATGCATTAAATAACCCCTTGAGGTTGTTTTGCCGTAAAACAAACAAAACCAAATCAAACTTATTTTACATAGATCAAGCATTTCGTAATATGTGAGCTGTACTTGTGTGTACATTTTTTTTTCTTTAAGGCATTGGCTACCCACAATCCCTCCCATGAGTCTATCGGAAACTTTTTCCAATCAAGCCCATGGCTCCAACTTTTGAGATTTTCAATTCAATTTTAATAATTTTTCGAAGATCTTTAAAGATACTTTATAATCTGCATGAACTGCCATGTCGATAAGAAAGCAAATTCTGTTCTGTTCTTCCTGATGCATTAAATAACCCCTTGAGGTTGTTTTGCCGTAAAACAAACAAAACCAAATCAAACTTATTTTACATAGATCAAGATCTTCGTAATATGTGAGCTGTACTTGTGTGTACATTTTTTTTTCTTTAAGGCATTGGCTACCCACAATCCCTCCCATGAGTCTATCGGAAACTTTTTCCAATCAAGCCCATGGCTCCAACTTTTGAGATTTTCAATTCAATTTTAATAATTTTTCGAAGATCTTTAAAGATACTTTATAATCTGCATGAACTGCCATGTCGATAAGAAAGCAAATTCTGTTCTGTTCTTCCTGATGCATTAAATAACCCCTTGAGGTTGTTTTGCCGTAAAACAAACAAAACCAAATCAAACTTATTTTACATAGATCAAGATCTTCGTAATATGTGAGCTGTACTTGTGTGTATTTTTTTTTTTTCTTTAAGGCATTGGCTACCCACAATCCCTCCCATGAGTCTATCGGAAACTTTTTTCCAATCAAGCCCATGGCTCCAACTTTGAGATTTTCAATTCAATTTTAATAATTTTTCGAAGATCTTTAAAGATACTTTATAATTTATAATCTGCTTGAGGTTGTTTTGCCGTAAAACAAACAAAACTGCCATGTCGATAAGAAAGCAAATTTTGTTCTGTTCTTCCCATGAGATGAACTTTTTAAATAACCCCTTGAGGTTGATTTTCCAATTTTAAAACAAACAAAACCAAATGTCAAACTTGTTTTTACATAGATCAATAGATCAAATTTCGTAATATGTGAGCTGTACTTTGTGTACATTTTTTTTTCTTTTAAGGCATTGGCTACCCACAATCCCTCCATGAGTCTATCGGAAACTTTTTCCAATCAAGCCCATGGCTCCAACTTTTGAGATTTTCAATTCAATTTTAATAATTTTTCGAAGATCTTTAAAGATACTTTTATAATCTGCATGAACTGCCATGTCGATAAGAAAGCAAATTCTGTTCTGTTCTTCCCGATGCATTAAATAACCCCTTGAGGTTGTTTTGCCGTAAAACAAACAAAACCAAATCAAACTTATTTTACATAGATCAAGATCTTCGTAATATGTGAGCTGTACTTGTGTGTACATTTTTTTTTTTTCTTTAAGGCATTGGCTACCCACAATCCCTCCCATGAGTCTATCGGAAACTTTTTCCAATCAAGCCCATGGCTCCAACTTTTGAGATTTTCAATTCAATTTTAATAATTTTTCGAAGATCTTTAAAGATACTTTATAATCTGCATGAACTGCCATGTCGATAAGAAAGCAAATTCTGTTCTGTTCTTCCCGATGCATTAAATAACCCCCCTTGAGGTTGTTTTGCCGTAAAACAAACAAAACCAAATCAAACTTATTTTACATAGATCAAGATCTTCGTAATATGTGAGCTGTACTTGTGTGTACATTTTTTTTTTTTTAAGGCATTGGCTACCCAGAATCCCTCCCATGAGTCTATCGGAAACTTTTTCCAATCAAGCCCATGGCTCCAACTTTTGAGATTTTCAATTCAATTTTAATAATTTTTCGAAGATCTTTTAAAGATACTTTATAATCTGCATGAACTGCCATGTCGATAAGAAAGCAAATTCTGTTCTGTTCTTCCGATGCATTAAATAACCCCTTGAGGTTGTTTTGCCGTAAAACAAAAAAACCAAATCAAACTTATTTTACATAGATCAAGATCTTCGTAATATGTGAGCTGTACTTGTGTGTACATTTTTTTTTTCTTTAAGGCATTGGCTACCCAGAATCCCTCCCATGAGTCTATCGGAAACTTTTCCAATCAAGCCCATGGCTCCAACTTTTGAGATTTTCAATTCAATTTTAATAATTTTTCGAAGATCTTTAAAGATACTTTATAATCTGCATGAACTGCCATGTCGATAAGAAAGCAAATTCTGTTCTGTTCTTCCCGATGCATTAAATAACCCTTGAGGTTGTTTTGCCGTAAAACAAACAAAACCAAATCAAACTTATTTTACATAGATCAAGATTTTCGTAATATGTGAGCTGTACTTGTACATTTTTTTTCTTTAAGGCATTGCTACCCAGAATCCTCCCATGAGTCTATCGGAAACTTTTCCAATCAAGCCCATTTTTTTTCAATTCAATTTTTAAGAAGATCTTTAAAGATACTTTATAATCTGCATGAACCCATGTCGATAAAGCAAATTCTGTTCTGTTCCCATGAGCCCGTAAAACAAACAAAACCAAATCAAACTTATTTTCATAGATCGGTAATAAACTTGTGTGTACATTTTTTTTTCTTTTTCCAATCCCTCCCATGAGTCTAGCTTTTCCCATGCCCATGGCTCCAACTTTTGAGATTTTCAATTCAATTTTAATATTTTTTCGAAGATCTTTAAAGATACTTTATAATCTGCATGAACTGCCATGTCGATAAGAAAGCAAATTCTGTTCTGTTCTTCCCGATGCATTAAATAACCCCTTGAGGTTGTTTTGCCGTAAAACAAACAAAACCAAATCAAACTTATTTTACATAGTTCAAGATCTTCGGAATATGTGAGCTGTACTTGTGTGTACATTTTTTTTTTCTTTAAGGCATTGGCTACCCACAATCCCTCCCATGAGTCTATCGGAAACTTTTTCCAATCAAGCCCATGGCTCCAACTTTTGAGATTTTCAATTCAATTTTAATAATTTTTCGATTTTCAATTCAATTTTAATAATTTTCGAAGATCTTTAAAGATACTTTATAATCTGCATGAACTGCCATGTCGATAAGAAAGCAAATTCTGTTCTGTTCTTCCCGATGCATTAAATAACCCCTTGAGGTTGTTTTTGCCGTAAAACAAACAAAACCAAATCAAACTTATTTTACATAGATCAAGATCTTCGTAATATGTGAGCTGTACTTGTGTGTACATTTTTTTTTTCTTTAAGGCATTGGCTACCCAGAATCCCTCCCATGAGTCTATCGGAAACTTTTCCAATCAAGCCCATGGCTCCAACTTTTGAGATTTTCAATTCAATTTTAATAATTTTTCGAAGATCTTTAAAGATACTTTATAATCTGCATGAACTGCCATGTCGATAAGAAAGCAAATTCTGTTCTGTTCTTCCCGATGCATTAAATAACCCCTTGAGGTTGTTTTGCCATGTAAAACAAACAAAACCAAATCAAACTTATTTTACATAGATCAAGAATTTCGTAATATGTGAGCTGTACTTGTGTGTACATTTTTTTCTTTAAGGCATTGGCTACCCAGAATCCCTCCCATGAGTCTATCGGAAACTTTTCCAATCAAGCCCATGGCTCCAACTTTTGAGATTTTCAATTCAATTTTAATAATTTTCGAAGATCTTTAAAGATACTTTATAATCTGCATGAACTGCCATGTCGATAAGAAAGCAAATTCTGTTCTGTTCTTCCCGATGCATTAAATAACCCCTTGAGGTTGTTTTGCCGTAAAACAAACAAAACCAAATCAAACTTATTTTACATAGATCAAGAAATTCGTAATATGTGAGCTGTACTTGTGTGTACATTTTTTTTTTTTTTTTAAGGCATTGGCTACCCACAATCCCTCCCATGAGTCTATCGAAAACTTTTCCAATCAAGCCCATGGCTCCAACTTTTGAGATTTTCAATTCAATTTTAATAATTTTTCGAAGATCTTTAAAGATACTTTATAATCTGCATGAACTGCCATGTCGATAAGAAAGCAAATTCTGTTCTGTTCTTCCCGATGCATTAAATAACCCCTTGAGGTTGTTTTGCCGTAAAACAAACAAAACCAAATCAAACTTATTTTACATAGATCAAGATCTTCGTAATATGTGAGCTGTACTTGTGTGTACATTTTTTTTTCTTTAAGGCATTGGCTACCCACAATCCCTCCCATGAGTCTATCGGAAACTTTTTCCAATCAAGCCCATGGCTCCAACTTTTGAGATTTTCAATTCAATTTTAATAATTTTTCGAAGATCTTTAAAGATACTTTATAATCTGCATGAACTGCCATGTCGATAAGAAAGCAAATTCTGTTCTGTTCTTCCCGATGCATTAAATAACCCCTTTGAGGTTGTTTTGCCGTAAAACAAACAAAACCAAATCAAACTTATTTTACATAGATCAAGAAATTCGTAATATGTGAGCTGTACTTGTGTGTACATTTTTTTTTTTCTTTAAGGCATTGGCTACCCAGAATCCCTCCCATGAGTCTATCGGAAACTTTTTCCAATCAAGCCCATGGCTCCAACTTTTGAGATTTTCAATTCAATTTTAATAATTTTTCGAAGATCTTTAAAGATACTTTATAATCTGCATGAACTGCCATGTCGATAAGAAAGCAAATTCTGTTCTGTTCTTCCCGATGCATTAAATAACCCCTTGAGGTTGTTTTGCCGTAAAACAAACAAAACCAAATCAAACTTATTTTACATAGATCAAGATCTTCGTAATATGTGAGCTGTACTTGTGTGTATTTTTTTTTTTTTTCTTTAAGGCATTGGCTACCCATCTTTAAAATCCCTCCCATGAGTCTATCGGAAACTTTTCCAATCAAAAGCCCATGGCTCCAACTTTTGAGATTTTTTTCAATTCAATTTTAATAATTTTTCAACTTTTGAGATTTTCAATTCAATTTTAATAATTTTCGAACATCTTTAAAGATACTTTATAATCTGCATGAACTGCCATGTCGATAAGAAAGCAAATTCTGTTCTGTTCTTCCCGATGCATTAAATAACCCCTTGAGGTTGTTTTGCCGTAAAACAAACAAAACCAAATCAAACTTATTTTACATAGATCAAGATCTTCGTAATATGTGAGCTGTACTTGTGTGTACATTTTTTTTCTTTAAGGCATTGGCTACCCACAATCCCTCCCATGAGTCTATCGGAAACTTTTCCAATCAAGCCCATGGCTCCAACTTTTGAGATTTTCAATTCAATTTTAATAATTTTTCGAAGATCTTTAAAGATACTTTTATAATCTGCATGAACTGCCATGTCGATAAGAAAGCAAATTCTGTTCTGTTCTTCCTGATGCATTAAATAACCCCTTGAGGTTGTTTTGCCGTAAAACAAACAAAACCAAATCAAACTTATTTTACATAGATCAAGATCTTCGTAATATGTGAGCTGTACTTGTGTGTACATTTTTTTTTTCTTTTAAGGCATTGGCTACCCAGAATCCCTCCCATGAGTCTATCGGAAACTTTTCCAATCAAGCCCATGGCTCCAACTTTTGAGATTTTCAATTCAATTTTAATAATTTTTTTCGAAGATCTTTAAAGATACTTTATAATCTGCATGAACTGCCATGTCGATAAGAAAGCAAATTCTGTTCTGTTCTTCCCGATGCATTAAATAACCCCTTGAGGTTGTTTTGCCGTAAAACAAACAAAACCAAATCAAACTTATTTTACATAGATCAAGAAATTCGTAATATGTGAGCTGTACTTGTGTGTACATTTTTTTTTTTCTTTAAGGCATTGGCTACCCAGAATCCCTCCCATGAGTCTATCGGAAACTTTTTCCAATCAAGCCCATGGCTCCAACTTTTGAGATTTTCAATTCAATTTTAATAATTTTTCGAAGATCTTTAAAGATACTTTATAATCTGCATGAACTGCCATGTCGATAAGAAAGCAAATTCTGTTCTGTTCTTCCCGATGCATTAAATAACCCCTTGAGGTTGTTTTGCCGTAAAAAAAACAAACAAAACCAAATCAAACTTATTTTACATAGATCAAGAGTCTTCGAAACTTTTAATATGGCTCCAACTTTGAGCTAATAATTTTTACTTTTACTTTATAATCTGCATGTGTGTCGATAAGAAAGCAAATTCTGTTTTTTTTTCTTTAAGGCATTGGCTAAAACCCCAAATCCCTCCCATGAGTCTATCGGAATGAGTCTTTTTCCAATCAAGCCCATGGCTCCAACTTTTGAGATTTTCAATTCAATTTTAATAATTTTTCGAAGATCTTTAAAGATACTTTATAATCTGCATGAACTGCCATGTCGATAAGAAAGCAAATTCTGTTCTGTTCTTCCCGATGCATTAAATAACCCCTTGAGGTTGTTTTGCCGTAAAACAAACAAAACCAAATCAAACTTATTTTACATAGATCAAGATCTTTCGTAATATGTGAGCTGTACTTTGTGTGTACATTTTTTTTTTTTTTTTTTTCTTTAAGGCATTGGCTACCCAGAATCCCTCCCATGAGTCTATCGGAAACTTTTTCCAATCAAGCCCATGGCTCCAACTTTTGAGATTTTCAATTCAATTTTAATAATTTTTCGAAGATCTTTAAAGATACTTTATAATCTGCATGAACTGCCATGTCGATAAGAAAGCAAATTCTGTTCTGTTCTTCCCGATGCATTAAATAACCCCTTGAGGTTGTTTTTTGCCGTAAAACAAACAAAACCAAATCAAACTTATTTTACATAGATCAAGATCTTCGTAATATGTGAGCTGTACTTGTGTGTACATTTTTTTTTTCTTTAAGGCATTGGCTACCCAGAATCCCTCCCATGAGTCTATCGGAAACTTTTTCCAATCAAGCCCATGGCTCCAACTTTTGAGATTTTCAATTCAATTTTAATAATTTTTCGAAGATCTTTAAAGATACTTTATAATCTGCATGAACTGCCATGTCGATAAGAAAGCAAATTCTGTTCTGTTCTTCCCGATGCATTAAATAACCCTTGAGGTTGTTTTGCCGTAAAACAAACAAAACCAAATCAAACTTATTTTACATAGATCAAGATCTTCGTAATATGTGAGCTGTACTTGTGTGTATTTTTTTTTTTTCTTTAAGGCATTGGCTACCCAGAATCCCTCCCATGAGTCTATCGGAAACTTTTCCAATCAAGCCCATGGCTCCAACTTTTGAGATTTTCAATTCAATTTTAATAATTTTTCGAAGATCTTTAAAGATACTTTATAATCTGCATGAACTGCCATGTCGATAAGAAAGCAAATTCTGTTCTGTTCTTCCCGATGCATTAAATAACCCCTTGAGGTTGTTTTGCCGTAAAAAAACAAACAAAACCAAATCAAACTTATTTTACATAGATCAAGATCTTCGTAATATGTGAGCTGTACTTGTGTGTACATTTTTTTTTTTTCTTTAAGGCATTGGCTACCCACAATCCCTCCCATGAGTCTATCGGAAACTTTTCCAATCAAGCCCATGGCTCCAACTTTTTTTGAGATTTTCAATTCAATTTTAATAATTTTTCGAAGATCTTTAAAGATACTTTATAATCTGCATGAACTGCCATGTCGATAAGAAAGCAAATTCTGTTCTGTTCTTCCCGATGCATTAAATAACCCCTTGAGGTTGTTTTGCCGTAAAACAAACAAAACCAAATCAAACTTATTTTACATAGATCAAGAAATTCGTAATATGTGAGCTGTACTTGTGTGTACATTTTTTTTTCTTTAAGGCATTGGCTACCCACAATCCCTCCCATGAGTCTATCGGAAACTTTTCCAATCAAGCCCATGGCTCCAACTTTTGAGATTTTCAATTCAATTTTAATAATTTTTCGAAGATCTTTAAAGATACTTTATAATCTGCATGAACTGCCATGTCGATAAGAAAGCAAATTCTGTTCTGTTCTTCCCGATGCATTAAATAACCCCTTGAGGTTGTTTTGCCGTAAAACAAACAAAACCAAATCAAACTTATTTTACATAGATCAAGAATCTTCGTAATATGTGAGCTGTACTTGTGTGTACATTTTTTTTTTTTTCTTTTAAGGCATTGGCTACCCACAATCCCTCCCATGAGTCTATCGGAAACTTTTCCAATCAAGCCCATGGCTCCAACTTTTGAGATTTTCAATTCAATTTTAATAATTTTCGAAGATCTTTAAAGATACTTTATAATCTGCATGAACTGCCATGTCGATAAGAAAGCAAATTCTGTTCTGTTCTTCCCGATGCATTAAATAACCCCTTGAGGTTGTTTTGCCGTAAAACAAACAAAACCAAATCAAACTTATTTTACATAGATCAAGATCTTCGTAATATGTGAGCTGTACTTGTGTGTACATTTTTTTTTCTTTAAGGCATTGGCTACCCACAATCCCTCCCATGAGTCTATCGGAAACTTTTTCCAATCAAGCCCATGGCTCCAACTTTTGAGATTTTCAATTCAATTTTAATAATTTTCGAAGATCTTTAAAGATACTTTATAAATCTGCATGAACTGCCATGTCGATAAGAAAGCAAATTCTGTTCTGTTCTTCCCGATGCATTAAATAACCCCTTGAGGTTGTTTTGCCGTAAAACAAACAAAACCAAATCAAACTTATTTTACATAGATCAAGATCTTCGTAATATGAGCTGTACTTGTGTGTACATTTTTTTTTTCTTTAAAGGCATTGGCTACCCAGAATCCCTCCCATGAGTCTATCGGAAACTTTTCAATCAAGCCCATGGCTCCAACTTTTGAGATTTTCAATTCAATTTTAATAATTTTTCGAAGATCTTTAAAGATACTTTATAATCTGCATGAACTGCCATGTCGATAAGAAAGCAAATTCTGTTCTGTTCTTCCCGATGCATTAAATAACCCCTTGAGGTTGTTTTGCCGTAAAACAAACAAAACCAAATCAAACTTATTTTACATAGATCAAGAATCTTCGTAATATGTGAGCTGTACTTGTGTGTACATTTTTTTTCTTTAAGGCATTGGCTACCCACAATCCCTCCCATGAGTCTATCGGAAACTTTTTCCAATCAAGCCCATGGCTCCAACTTTTGAGATTTTCAATTCAATTTTAATAATTTTTCGAAGATCTTTAAAGATACTTTATAATCTGCATGAACTGCCATGTCGATAAGAAAGCAAATTCTGTTCTGTTCTTCCCGATGCATTAAATAACCCCTTGAGGTTGTTTTGCCGTAAAACAAACAAAACCAAATCAAACTTATTTTACATAGATCAAGATCTTCGTAATATGTGAGCTGTACTTGTGTGTACATTTTTTTTCTTTAAGGCATTGGCTACCCACAATCCCTCCCATGAGTCTATCGGAAACTTTTCCAATCAAGCCCATGGTCTCCAACTTTTTGATGGCTCCAATTTTCAATTTTCAATTTTAATAATTTTTTCGAAGATCTTTAAAGATATGCTTTATAATCTGCATGAACTGCCATGTCGATAAGAAAGCAAATTCTGTTCTGTTCTTCCCGATGCATTAAATAACCCCTTGAGGTTGTTTTGCCGTAAAACAAACAAAACCAAATCAAACTTATTTTACATAGATCAAGATCTTCGTAATATGTGAGCTGTACTTGTGTGTACATTTTTTTTTTCTTTAAGGCATTGGCTACCCACAATCCCTCCCATGAGTCTATCGGAAACTTTTCCAATCAAGCCCATGGCTCCAACTTTTGAGATTTTCAATTCAATTTTAATAATTTTTCGAAGATCTTTAAAGATACTTTATAATCTGCATGAACTGCCATGTCGATAAGAAAGCAAATTCTGTTCTGTTCTTCCCGATGCATTAAATAACCCCTTGAGGTTGTTTTGCCGTAAAACAAACAAAACCAAATCAAACTTATTTTACATAGATCAAGAAATTCGTAATATGTGAGCTGTACTTGTGTGTACATTTTTTTTTCTTTAAGGCATTGGCTACCCACAATCCCTCCCATGAGTCTATCGGAAACTTTTCCAATCAAGCCCATGGCTCCAACTTTTGAGATTTTCAATTCAATTTTAATAATTTTTCGAAGATCTTTAAAGATACTTTATAATCTGCATGAACTGCCATGTCGATAAGAAAGCAAATTCTGTTCTGTTCTTCCCGATGCATTAAATAACCCCTTGAGGTTGTTTTGCCGTAAAACAAACAAAACCAAATCAAACTTATTTTACATAGATCAAGATCTTCGTAATATGTGAGCTGTACTTGTGTGTACATTTTTTTTTTCTTTAAGGCATTGGCTACCCACAATCCCTCCCATGAGTCTATCGGAAACTTTTTCCAATCAAGCCCATGGCTCCAACTTTTGAGATTTTCAATTCAATTTTAATAATTTTTCGAAGATCTTTAAAGATACTTTATAATCTGCATGAACTGCCATGTCGATAAGAAAGCAAATTCTGTTCTGTTCTTCCTGATGCATTAAATAACCCCTTGAGGTTGTTTTGCCGTAAAACAAACAAAACCAAATCAAACTTATTTTACATAGATCAAGCATTTCGTAATATGTGAGCTGTACTTGTGTGTACATTTTTTTTTTTTTTCTTTAAGGCATTGGCTACCCATGCATTAAATCCCTCCCATGAGTCTATCGGAATTTTTTTTTTTTTTCCAATCAAGCCCATGGCTCCAACTTTTGAGATTTTCAATTCAATTTTAATAATTTTTCGAAGATCTTTAAAGATACTTTATAATCTGCATGAACTGCCATGTCGATAAGAAAGCAAATTCTGTTCTGTTCTTCCCGATGCATTAAATAACCCCTTGAGGTTGTTTTGCCGTAAAACAAACAAAACCAAATCAAACTTATTTTACATAGATCAAGATTTCGGAATATGTGAGCTGTACTTGTGTACATTTTTTTTTTTTTAAGGCATTGGCTACCCACAATCCCTCCCATGAGTCTATCGGAAACTTTTCCAATCAAGCCCATGGCTCCAACTTTTGAGATTTTCAATTCAATTTTAATAATTTTTCGAAGATCTTTAAAGATACTTTATAATCTGCATGAACTGCCATGTCGATAAGAAAGCAAATTCTGTTCTGTTCTTCCTGATGCATTAAATAACCCCTTGAGGTTGTTTTGCCGTAAAACAAACAAAACCAATTCAAACTTATTTTACATAGATCAAGCATTTCGTAATATGTGAGCTGTACTTGTGTGTACATTTTTTTTTCTTTAAGGCATTGGCTACCCAGAATCCCTCCCATGAGTCTATCGGAAACTTTTCCAATCAAGCCCATGGCTCCAACTTTTGAGATTTTCAATTCAATTTTAATAATTTTTCGAAGATCTTTAAAGATACTTTATAATCTGCATGAACTGCCATGTCGATAAGAAAGCAAATTCTGTTCTGTTCTTCCCGATGCATTAAATAACCCCTTGAGGTTGTTTTGCCGTAAAACAAACAAAACCAAATCAAACTTATTTTACATAGATCAAGATCTTCGGAATATGTGAGCTGTACTTGTGTGTACATTTTTTTTTTTTTTCTTTAAGGCATTGGCTACCCAGAATCCCTCCCATGAGTCTATCGGAAACTTTTCCAATCAAGCCCATGGCTCCAACTTTTGAGATTTTCAATTCAATTTTAATAATTTTTCGAAGATCTTTAAAGATACTTTATAATCTGCATGAACTGCCATGTCGATAAGAAAGCAAATTCTGTTCTGTTCTTCCCGATGCATTAAATAACCCCATGAGGTTGTTTTGCCGTAAAACAAACAAAACCAAATCAAACTTATTTTTACATAGATCAAGATCTTCGTAATATGTGAGCTGTACTTGTGTGTACATTTTTTTTTTTCTTTTAAGGCATTGGCTTCCCATGCATTAAATCCCTCCCATGAGTCTATCGCACCCCAATCCCTCCCATGAGTCTAATATCGGAAACTTTTCCAATCAAGCCCATGGCTCCAACTTTTGAGATTTTCAATTCAATTTTAATAATTTTTCGAAGATCTTTAAAGATACTTTATAATCTGCATGAACTGCCATGTCGATAAGAAAGCAAATTCTGTTCTGTTCTTCCCGATGCATTAAATAACCCCTTGAGGTTGTTTTTGCCGTAAAACAAACAAAACCAAATCAAACTTATTTTACATAGATCAAGATTTCGTAATATGTGAGCTGTACTTGTGTGTACATTTTTTTTTTCTTTAAGGCATTGGCTACCCAGAATCCCTCCCATGAGTCTATCGGAAACTTTTTCCAATCAAGCCCATGGCTCCAACTTTTGAGATTTTCAATTCAATTTTAATAATTTTTCGAAGATCTTTAAAGATACTTTATAATCTGCATGAACTGCCATGTCGATAAGAAAGCAAATTCTGTTCTGTTCTTCCCGATGCATTAAATAACCCCTTGAGGTTGTTTTGCCGTAAAACAAACAAAACCTTAAATCAAACTTATTTTACATAGATCAAGATCTTCGAAACTTTTCCAAATATGTGAAGCTTTGATACTTTATAATCTTGCCATGTGATACATTTGTTTTTTTTTGCATTAAATAAGGCATTGGCCGTAAAACCCACCAAATCCCTCCCATGAGTCTATCGGAAACTTTTCCAATCATGCCCTATGGCTTTTCCAACTTTTGAGATTTTCAATTCAATTTTAATAATTTTCGAAGATCTTTAAAGATACTTTATAATCTGCATGAACTGCCATGTCGATAAGAAAGCAAATTCTGTTCTGTTCTTCCCGATGCATTAAATAACCCCTTGAGGTTGTTTTGCCGTAAAACAAACAAAACCAAATCAAACTTATTTTACATAGATCAAGATCTTCGTAATATGTGAGCTGTACTTGTGTGTACATTTTTTTTTCTTTAAGGCATTGGCTACCCAGAATCCCTCCCATGAGTCTATCGGAAACTTTTCCAATCAAGCCCATGGCTCCAACTTTTGAGATTTTCAATTCAATTTTAATAATTTTTCGAAGATCTTTAAAGATACTTTATAATCTGCATGAACTGCCATGTCGATAAGAAAGCAAATTCTGTTCTGTTCTTCCCGATGCATTAAATAACCCCTTGAGGTTGTTTTGCCGTAAAACAAACAAAACCAAATCAAACTTATTTTACATAGATCAAGCATTTCGTAATATGTGAGCTGTACTTGTGTGTATTTTTTTTTTTTTCTTTAAGGCATTGGCTACCCAGAATCCCTCCCATGAGTCTATCGGAAACTTTTTCCAATCAAGCCCATGGCTCCAACTTTTGAGATTTTCAATTCAATTTTAATAATTTTTCGAAGATCTTTAAAGATACTTTATAATCTGCATGAACTGCCATGTCGATAAGAAAGCAAATTCTGTTCTGTTCTTCCCGATGCATTAAATAACCCCTTGAGGTTGTTTTGCCGTAAAACAAACAAAACCAAATCAAACTTATTTTACATAGATCAAGATTTCGTAATATGTGAGCTGTACTTGTGTGTACATTTTTTTTCTTTAAGGCATTGGCTACCCAGAATCCCTCCCATGAGTCTATCGAAACTTTTTCCAATCAAGCCCATGGCTCCAACTTTTGAGATTTTCAATTCAATTTTAATAATTTTTCGAAGATCTTTAAAGATACTTTATAATCTGCATGAACTGCCATGTCGATAAGAAAGCAAATTCTGTTCTGTTCTTCCCGATGCATTAAATAACCCCTTGAGGTTGTTTTGCCGTAAAACAAACAAAACCAAATCAAACTTATTTTACATAGATCAAGATCTTCGGAATATGTGAGCTGTACTTGTGTGTACATTTTTTTTTTTCTTTAAGGCATTGGCTACCCACAATCCCTCCCATGAGTCTATCGGAAACTTTTCCAATCAAGCCCATGGCTCCAACTTTTGAGATTTTCAATTCAATTTTAATAATTTTTCGAAGATCTTTAAAGATACTTTATAATCTGCATGAACTGCCATGTCGATAAGAAAGCAAATTCTGTTCTGTTCTTCTGCATTAAATAACCCCTTGAGGTTGTTTTTCAAATCAAACTTATTTTACATAGATCAAGTTCTTGTGTGTACATTTTTTTTTTTCCTCCCATGAGATGCTTTTAAATATGGCTCCCTTTTGATTTTCAATTCAATTTTAATAATTTTCGAAGATCTTTTGTTTTGCCATGTCGATAAGAAAGCAAATTCTGTTCTGTGCATTAAAAACAAAAAACAAAAAACCAAATCAAACTTATTTTACATAGATCAAGATTTCGTAATATGTGAGCTGTACTTGTGTGTACATTTTTTTTTTTTTTCTTTAAGGCATTGGCTACCCAGAATCCCTCCCATGAGTCTATCGGAAACTTTTTCCAATCAAGCCCATGGCTCCAACTTTTGAGATTTTCAATTCAATTTTAATAATTTTTCGAAGATCTTTAAAGATACTTTATAATCTGCATGAACTGCCATGTCGATAAGAAAGCAAATTCTGTTCTGTTCTTCCCGATGCATTAAATAACCCTTGAGGTTGTTTTGCCGTAAAACAAACAAAACCAAATCAAACTTATTTTACATAGATCAAGAATTTCGTAATATGTGAGCTGTACTTGTGTGTACATTTTTTTTTTCTTTAAGGCATTGGCTACCCAGAATCCCTCCCATGAGTCTATCGGAAACTTTTCCAATCAAGCCCATGGCTCCAACTTTTGAGATTTTCAATTCAATTTTAATAATTTTTCGAAGATCTTTAAAGATACTTTATAATCTGCATGAACTGCCATGTCGATAAGAAAGCAAATTCTGTTCTGTTCTTCCCGATGCATTAAATAACCCCTTGAGGTTGTTTTGCCGTAAAACAAACAAAACCAAATCAAACTTATTTTACATAGATCAAGATCTTCGGAATATGTGAGCTGTACTTGTGTGTACATTTTTTTTTTTTTTTAAGGCATTGGCTACCCAGAATCCCTCCCATGAGTCTATCGGAAACTTTTTCCAATCAAGCCCATGGCTCCAACAAGATCTTTTTGAGATTTTCAATTCAATTTTAATAATTTTTCGAAGATCTTTAAAGATACTTTATAATCTGCATGAACTGCCATGTCGATAAGAAAGCAAATTCTGTTCTGTTCTTCCCGATGCATTAAATAACCCCTTGAGGTTGTTTTGCCGTAAAACAAACAAAACCAAATCAAACTTATTTTACATAGATCAAGATTTCGTAATATGTGAGCTGTACTTGTGTGTATTTTTTTTTTTTTCTTTTAAGGCATTGGCTACCCAGAATCCCTCCCATGAGTCTATTGGAAACAATTTTTTTTCCAATCAAGCCCATGGCTCCAACTGTTTTTGAGATTTTCGTAAAATTCAATTTTAATAATTTTTCGAAGATCTTTAAAGATACTTTATAATCTGCATAAACTGCCATGTCGATAAGAAAGCAAATTCTGTTCTGTTCTTCCCGATGCATTAAATAAACCCTTGAGGTTGTTTTGCCGTAAAACAAACAAAACCAAAGCAAACTTATTTTACATAGATCAAGAAATTCGTAATATGTGAGCTGTACTTGTGTGTACATTTTTTTTCTTTAAGGCATTAGCTACCCACAATCCCTCCCATGAGTCTATCGGAAACTTTTCCAATCAAGCCCATGGCTCCAACTTTAGAGATTTTCAATTCAATTTTAATAATTTTTCGAAGATCTTTAAAGATACTTTATAATCTGCATGAACTGCCATGTCGATAAGAAAGCAAATTCTGTTCTGTTCTTCCCGATGCATTAAATAACCCCTTGAGGTTGTTTTGCCGTAAAACAAACAAAACCAAATTCAAACTTATTTTACATAGATCAAGCATTTCGTAATATGTGAGCTGTACTTTTGTGTGTACATTTTTTTTTTCTTTAAGGCATTGGAACTACCCAGAATCCCTCCCATGAGTCTATCGGAAACTTTTCCAATCAAGCCCATGGCTCCAACTTTTGAGATTTTCAATTCAATTTTAATAATTTTTTTCGAAGATCTTTAAAGATACTTTATAATCTGCATGAACTGCCATGTCGATAAGAAAGCAAATTCTGTTCTGTTCTTCCCGATGCATTAAATAACCCCTTGAGGTTGTTTTGCCGTAAAACAAACAAAACCAAATCAAACTTATTTTACATAGATCAAGCATTTCGTAATATGTGAGCTGTACTTGTGTGTACATTTTTTTTTTCTTTAAGGCATTGGCTACCCCAATCCCTCCCATGAGTCTATCGGAAACTTTTCCAATCAAGCCCATGGCTCCAACTTTTGAGATTTTCAATTCAATTTTAATAATTTTTCGAAGATCTTTAAAGATACTTTATAATCTGCATGAACTGCCATGTCGATAAGAAAGCAAATTCTGTTCTGTTCTTCCCGATGCATTAAATAACCCCTTGAGGTTGTTTTGCCGTAAAACAAACAAAACCAAATCAAACTTATTTTACATAGATCAAGATTTCGTAATATGTGAGCTGTACTTGTGTGTACATTTTTTTTTTCTTTAAGGCATTGGCTACCCAACTTTTTCAATCCCTTTTGAGATTTTCCCATGAGTCTATCATGTCGAAATTCTGTTCTGTTTTCCAATCAAGCCCATGGCTCCAACTTTTGAGATTTTCAATTCAATTTTAATAATTTTTCGAAGATCTTTAAAGATACTTTATAATCTGCATGAACTGCCATGTCGATAAGAAAGCAAATTCTGTTCTGTTCTTCCCGATGCATTAAATAACCCCTTGAGGTTGTTTTGCCGTAAAACAAACAAAACCAAATCAAACTTATTTTACATAGATCAAGATCTTCGTAATATGTGAGCTGTACTTGTGTGTACATTTTTTTTTTTTTTTCTTTAAGGCATTGGCTACCCAGAATCCCTCCCATGAGTCTATCGGAAACTTTTCCAATCAAGCCCATGGCTCCAACTTTTGAGATTTTCAATTCAATTTTAATAATTTTTCGAAGATCTTTAAAGATACTTTATAATCTGCATGAACTGCCATGTCGATAAGAAAGCAAATTCTGTTCTGTTCTTCCCGATGCATTAAATAACCCTTGAGGTTGTTTTGCCGTAAAACAAACAAAACCAAATCAAACTTATTTTACATAGATCAAGATCTTCGTCCAAATGTGAGCTGTACTTGTGTGTACATTTTTTTTTTTCTTTAAGGCATTGGCTACCCAGAATCCCTCCCATGAGTCTATCGGAAACTTTTCCAATCAAGCCCATGGCTCCAACTTTTGAGATTTTCAATTCAATTTTAATAATTTTTCGAAGATCTTTAAAGATACTTTATAATCTGCATGAACTGCCATGTCGATAAGAAAGCAAATTCTGTTCTGTTCTTCCCGATGCATTAAATAACCCCTTGAGGTTGTTTTGCCGTAAAACAAACAAAACCAAATCAAACTTATTTTACATAGATCAAGATCTTCGTAATATGTGAGCTGTACTTGTGTGTACATTTTTTTTTTCTTTAAGGCATTGGCTACCCACAATCCCTCCCATGAGTCTATCGGAAACTTTTCCAATCAAGCCCATGGCTCCAACTTTTGAGATTTTCAATTCAATTTTAATAATTTTTCGAAGATCTTTAAAGATACTTTATAATCTGCATGAACTGCCATGTCGATAAGAAAGCAAATTCTGTTCTGTTCTTCCCGATGCATTAAATAACCCCTTGAGGTTGTTTTGCAAAAAAACAAACAAAACCAAATCAAACTTATTTTACATAGATCAAGATCTTCGTAACTGTACTTGTTTTTTTTTTTCTTTAAGGCATTGGCTACCCAGAATCCCTCCCATGAGTCTATCGGAAACTTTTCCAATCAAGCCCATGGCTCCAACTTTTGAGATTTTCAATTCAATTTTAATAATTTTTCGAAGATCTTTAAAGATACTTTATAATCTGCATGAACTGCCATGTCGATAAGAAAGCAAATTCTGTTCTGTTCTTCCCGATGCATTAAATAAACCCCTTGAGGTTGGTTTTTTGCCGTAAAACAAACAAAACCAAATCAAACTTATTTTACATAGATCAAGATCTTCGTAATATGTGAGCTGTACTTGTGTGTTTTTTTTTTTTCTTTAAGGCATTGGCTACCCACAATCCCTCCCATGAGTCTATCGGAAACTTTTCCAATCAAGCCCATGGCTCCAACTTTTGAGATTTTCAATTCAATTTTAATAATTTTTCGAAGATCTTTAAAGATACTTTATAATCTGCATGAACTGCCATGTCGATAAGAAAGCAAATTCTGTTCTGTTCTTCCCGATGCATTAAATAACCCCTTGAGGTTGTTTTGCCGTATAAAACAAACAAAACCAATTCAAACTTATTTTACATAGATCAAGCATTTCGTAATATGTGAGCTGTACTTGTGTGTACATTTTTTTTTTTCTTTAAGGCATTGGCTACCCAGAATCCCTCCCATGAGTCTATCGGAAACTTTTCCAATCAAGCCCATGGCTCCAACTTTTGAGATTTTCAATTCAATTTTAATAATTTTTCGAAGATCTTTAAAGATACTTTATAATCTGCATGAACTGCCATGTCGATAAGAAAGCAAATTCTGTTCTGTTCTTCCCGATGCATTAAATAACCCCTTGAGGTTTTTTTTGCCGTAAAACAAACAAAACCAAATCAAACTTATTTTACATAGATCAAGATCTTCGTAATATGTGAGCTGTACTTGTGTGTACATTTTTTTTTTTTTCTTTAAGGCATTGGCTACCCACAATCCCTCCCATGAGTCTATCGGAAACTTTTCCAATCAAGCCCATGGCTCCAACTTTTGAGATTTTCAATTCAATTTTAATAATTTTTCGAAGATCTTTAAAGATACTTTATAATCTGCATGAACTGCCATGTCGATAAGAAAGCAAATTCTGTTCTGTTCTTCCCGATGCATTAAATAACCCCTTGAGGTTGTTTTGCCGTAAAACAAACAAAACCAAATCAAACTTATTTTACATAGATCAAGCATTTCGTAATATGTGAGCTGTACTTACTTGTGTACATTTTTTTTTTTAAGGCATTGGCTACCCAGAATCCCTCCCATGAGTCTATCGGAAACTTTTCCAATCAAGCCCATGGCTCCAACTTTTGAGATTTTCAATTCAATTTTAATAATTTTTCGAAGATCTTTAAAGATACTTTATAATCTGCATGAACTGCCATGTCGATAAGAAAGCAAATTCTGTTCTGTTCTTCCCGATGCATTAAATAACCCCTTGAGGTTGTTTTTGCCGTAAAACAAACAAAACCAAATCAAACTTATTTTACATAGATCAAGATTTCGTAATATGTGAGCTGTACTTGTGTGTACATCAATTTTTTTTTCTGCATTGGCTTTTTTTTCTTTAAGGCATTGCATGAACTGCCATGTCAGAATCCCTCCCATGAGTCTATCAAACTTTTCCAATCAAGCCCATGGCTCCAACTTTTGAGATTTTCAATTCAATTTTAATAATTTTTCGAAGATCTTTAAAGATACTTTATAATCTGCATGAACTGCCATGTCGATAAGAAAGCAAATTCTGTTCTGTTCTTCCCGATGCATTAAATAACCCCTTGAGGTTGTTTTGCCGTAAAACAAACAAAACCAAATCAAACTTATTTTACATAGATCAAGATTTCGTAATATGTGAGCTGTACTTGTGTGTACATTTTTTTTTTTTTAAGGCATTGGCTACCCACAATCCCTCCCATGAGTCTATCGGAAACTTTTCCAATCAAGCCCATGGCTCCAACTTTTGAGATTTTCAATTCAATTTTAATAATTTTTCGAAGATCTTTAAAGATACTTTATAATCTGCATGAACTGCCATGTCGATAAGAAAGCAAATTCTGTTCTGTTCTTCCCGATGCATTAAATAACCCCTTGAGGTTGTTTTGCCGTAAAAACAAACAAACCAAATCAAACTTATTTTACATAGATCAAGCATTTCGTAATATGTGAGCTGTACTTGTGTGTACATTTTTTTTCTTTTAGTCATTGGCTACCCACAATCCCTCCCATGAGTCTATCGGAAACTTTTCCAATCAAGCCCATGGCTCCAACTTTTGAGATTTTCAATTCAATTTTAATAATTTTTCGAAGATCTTTAAAGATACTTTATAATCTGCATGAACTGCCATGTCGATAAGAAAGCAAATTCTGTTCTGTTCTTCCCGATGCATTAAATAACCCCTTGAGGTTGTTTTGCCGTAAAACAAACAAAACCAATTCAAACTTATTTTACATAGATCAAGATCTTCGTAATATGTGAGCTGTACTTGTGTGTACATTTTTTTTTTCTTTAAGGCATTGGCTACCCACAATCCCTCCCATGAGTCTATCGGAAACTTTTCCAATCAAGCCCATGGCTCCAACTTTTGAGATTTTCAATTCAATTTTAATAATTTTTCGAAGATCTTTAAAGATACTTTATAATCTGCATGAACTGCCATGTCGATAAGAAAGCAAATTCTGTTCTGTTCTTCCCGATGCATTAAATAACCCCTTGAGGTTGTTTTGCCGTAAAACAAACAAAACCAAATCAAACTTATTTTACATAGATCAAGATCTTCGTAATATGTGAGCTGTACTTGTGTGTACATTTTTTTTTTCTTTAAGGCATTGGCTACCCACAATCCCTCCCATGAGTCTATCGGAAACTTTTATAATCAAGCCCATGGCTCCAACTTTTGAGATTTTCAATTCAATTTTAATAATTTTTCGAAGATCTTTAAAGATACTTTATAATCTGCATGAACTGCCATGTCGATAAGAAAGCAAATTCTGTTCTGTTCTTCCCGATGCATTAAATAACCCCTTATTTTTGAGGTTGTTTTGTAAAACAAACAAAAACCAAATCAAACTTATTTTACATAGATCAATTCAATTTTGTAATTTGAGCCTGTTTTGCGTTAAACTTGTGTGTACAAAACAAACAAAACCAAATTTTAATAATTTTTCGAAGATCTTTAAAAACTTATTTTGCCATGTCGATAGCAAATCTGTTCTGCATCTTCGATGCATTAAATAACCCCTTGAGGTTGTTTTGCCGTAAAACAAACAAAACCAAATCAAACTGTACTTGTAATATGTGAGCTGTACTTGTTTACATTTTTTTTTTCTTTAAGGCATTGGCTACCCACAATCCCTCCCATGAGTCTATCGGAAACTTTTCCAATCAAGCCCATGGCTCCAACTTTTGAGATTTTCAATTCAATTTTAATAATTTTTCGAAGATCTTTAAAGATACTTTATAATCTGCATGAACTGCCATGTCGATAAGAAAGCAAATTCTGTTCTGTTCTTCCCGATGCATTAAATAACCCCTTGAGGTTGTTTTGCCGTAAAACAAACAAAAAACCAAATCAAACTTATTTTACATAGATCAAGCATTTCGTAATATGTGAGCTGTACTTGTGTGTACATTTTTTTTTTTCTTTAAGGCATTGGCTACCCAGAATCCCTCCCATGAGTCTATCGGAAACTTTTCCAATCAAGCCCATGGCTCCAACTTTTGAGATTTTCAATTCAATTTTAATAATTTTTCGAAGATCTTTAAAGATACTTTATAATCTGCATGAACTGCCATGTCGATAAGAAAGCAAATTCTGTTCTGTTCTTCCCGATGCATTAAATAACCCCTTGAGGTTGTTTTGCCGTAAAACAAACAAAAACCAAATCAAACTTATTTTACATAGATCAAGATCTTCGTAATATGTGAGCTGTACTTGTGTGTACATTTTTTTTTCTTTAAGGCATTGGCTACCCACAATCCCTCCCATGAGTCTATCGGAAATTTTTTTCCAATCAGCCCATGGCTCCAACTTTTGAGATTTTCAATTCAATTTTAATAATTTTTCGAAGATCTTTAAAGATACTTTATAATCTGCATGAACTGCCATGTCGATAAGAAAGCAAATTCTGTTCTGTTCTTCCCGATGCATTAAATAACCCCTTGAGGTTGTTTTTGCCGTAAAACAAACAAAACCAAATCAAACTTATTTTACATAGATCAAGATCTTCGTAATATGTGAGCTGTACTTGTGTGTACATTTTTTTTTTCTTTAAGGCATTGGCTACCCACAATCCCTCCCATGAGTCTATCGGAAACTTTTCCAATCAAGCCCATGGCTCCAACTTTTGAGATTTTCAATTCAATTTTAATAATTTTTCGAAGATCTTTAAAGATACTTTATAATCTGCATGAACTGCCATGTCGATAAGAAAGCAAATTCTGTTCTGTTCTTCCCGATGCATTAAATAACCCCTTGAGGTTTTTTTTCCCGTAAAACAAACAAAACCAAATCAAACTTATTTTACATAGATCAAGATCTTCGTAATATGTGAGCTGTACTTGTGTGTACATTTTTTTTTCTTTAAGGCATTGGCTACCCACAATCCCTCCCATGAGTCTATCGGAAACTTTTCCAATCAAGCCCATGGCTCCAACTTTTGAGATTTTCAATTCAATTTTAATAATTTTTCGAAGATCTTTAAAGATACTTTATAATCTGCATGAACTGCCATGTCGATAAGAAAGCAAATTCTGTTCTGTTCTTCCCGATGCATTAAATAACCCCTTGAGGTTGTTTTGCCGTAAAACAAACAAAACCAAATCAAACTTATTTTACATAGATCAAGATTTCGTAATATGTGAGCTGTACTTGTGTGTACATTTTTTTTTTTCTTTAAGGCATTGGCTACCTAGAATCCCTCCCATGAGTCTATCGGAAACTTTTCCAATCAAGCCCATGGCTCCAACTTTTGAGATTTTCAATTCAATTTTAATAATTTTTCGAAGATCTTTAAAGATACTTTATAATCTGCATGAACTGCCATGTCGATAAGAAAGCAAATTCTGTTCTGTTCTTCCCGATGCATTAAATAACCCCTTGAGGTTGTTTTTGCCGTAAAACAAACAAAACCAAATCAAACTTATTTTACATAGATCAAGATCTTCGTAATATGTGAGCTGTACTTGTGTGTACATTTTTTTTTTTTCTTTAAGGCATTGGCTACCCACAATCCCTCCCATGAGTCTATCGGAAACTTTTTCCAATCAAGCCCATGGCTCCAACTTTTGAGATTTTCAATTCAATTTTAATAATTTTTCGAAGATCTTTAAAGATACTTTATAATCTGCATGAACTGCCATGTCGATAAGAAAGCAAATTCTGTTCTGTTCTTCCCGATGCATTAAATAACCCCTTGAGGTTGTTTTTGCCGTAAAACAAACAAAACCAAATCAAACTTATTTTACATAGATCAAGATCTTCGTAATATGTGAGCTGTACTTGTGTGTACATTTTTTTTTCTTTAAGGCATTGGCTACCCACAATCCCTCCCATGAGTCTATCGGAAACTTTTCCAATCAAGCCCATGGCTCCAACTTTTGAGATTTTCAATTCAATTTTAATAATTTTCGAAGATCTTTAAAGATACTTTATAATCTGCATGAACTGCCATGTCGATAAGAAAGCAAATTCTGTTCTGTTCTTCCCGATGCATTAAATAACCCCTTGAGGTTGTTTTTTGTAAAACAAACAAAACCAAACAAAAACCAAATCTTCAAACTTATTTTACATTTTTTTTCTTTAGATCAAAGAGTCTTCGTAATATGTGATTTTCAATTCAATTTTAATAAGCTTGTAATCTGCATGAACTGCCATGTCGATAAGAAAGCAAATTCTGTTCTGTTCTTCCCGATGCATTAAATAACCCCTTGAGGTTGTTTTTGTAAAACAAACAAAACCAAATCAAACTTTTTTTTTTTTTTTAAGGCATTGGCTACCCACAATCCCTCCCATGAGTCTATCGGAAACTTTTTCCAATCAAGCCCATGGCTCCAACTTTTGAGATTTTCAATTCAATTTTAATAATTTTTCGAAGATCTTTAAAGATACTTTATAATCTGCATGAACTGCCATGTCGATAAGAAAGCAAATTCTGTTCTGTTCTTCCCGATGCATTAAATAACCCCTTGAGGTTGTTTTGCCGTAAAACAAACAAAACCAAATCAAACTTATTTTACATAGATCAAGATCTTCGTAATATGTGAGCTGTACTTGTGTGTACATTTTTTTTTTCTTTAAGGCATTGGCTACCCACAATCCCTCCCATGAGTCTATCGGAAACTTTTCCAATCAAGCCCATGGCTCCAACTTTTGAGATTTTCAATTCAATTTTAATAATTTTTCGAAGATCTTTAAAGATACTTTATAATCTGCATGAACTGCCATGTCGATAAGAAATTCAAATTCTGTTCTGTTCTTCCCTTGATGCATTAAATAACCCCTTGAGGTTGTTTTACATTTTTTTTTTTTCTTTGCTACCCAAAACAAACAAAACCAAATCAAACTTATTTTTTACATAGATCAAGATCTTCGTAATATGTGAGCTGTACTTGTGTGTACATAAGAAAGCAAATTTTTTTTTTCGATTTAAGGCAGGTTGTTTTGCTAAAAACAAACAAAACCCTCAAACCCATGAGTCTATCGGAAACATTTTTTTTCTTTTTTCCAATCATGAGTCTATCCATCCAATCAAGCCCATGGCTCCAACTTTTTGAGATTTTCAATTCAATTTTAATAATTTTTCGAAGATCTTTAAAGATACTTTATAATCTGCATGAACTGCCATGTCGATAAGGAAGCAAATTCTGTTCTGTTTTTCTCGATGCATAAAAAACCCCTTGAGGTTGTTTTGCCGTAAAACAAACAAAACCAAATCAAACTTATTTTACATAGATCAAGCATTTCGTAATATGTGAGCTGTACTTGTGTGTACATTTTTTTACTTTAAGGCATTGGCTACCCAGAATCCCTCCCATGAGTCTATCGGAAACTTTTCCAATCAAGCCCATGGCTCCAACTTTTGAGATTTTCAATTCAATTTTAATAATTTTTCGAAGATCTTTTAAAGATACTTTATAATCTGCATGAACTGCCATGTCGATAAGAAAGCAAATTCTGTTCTGTTCTTCCCGATGCATTAAATAACCCCTTGAGGTTGTTTTGCCGTAAAACAAACAAAACCAAATCAAACTTATTTTACATAGATCAAGATCTTCGTAATATGTGAGCTGTACTTGTGTGTATTTTTTTTTTTTTTTTTCTTTAAGGCATTGGCTACCCACAATCCCTCCCATGAGTCTATCGAAACTTTTCCAATCAAGCCCATGGCTCCAACTTTTGAGATTTTCAATTCAATTTTAATAATTTTTCGAAGATCTTTAAAGATACTTTATAATCTGCATGAACTGCCATGTCGATAAGAAAGCAAATTCTGTTCTGTTCTTCTCGATGCATTAAATAACCCTTGAGGTTGTTTTGCCGTAAAAAACAAACAAAACCAAATCAAACTTATTTTACATAGATCAAGATTTCGTAATATGTGAGCTGTACTTGTGTGTACATTTTTTTTTTTTTAAGGCATTGGCTACCCACAATCCCTCCCATGAGTCTATCGGAAACTTTTTCCAATCAAGCCCATGGCTCCAACTTTTGAGATTTTCAATTCAATTTTAATAATTTTTCGAAGATCTTTAAAGATACTTTATAATCTGCATGAACTGCCATGTCGATAAGAAAGCAAATTCTGTTCTGTTCTTCCCGATGCATTAAATAACCCCTTGAGGTTGTTTTGCCGTAAAACAAACAAAACCAATTCAAACTTATTTTACATAGATCAAGCATTTCGTAATATGTGAGCTGTACTTGTGTGTACATTTTTTTTTTCTTTAAGGCATTGGCTACCCAGAATCCCTCCCATGAGTCTATCGGAAACTTTTCCAATCAAGCCCATGGCTCCAACTTTTGAGATTTTCAATTCAATTTTAATAATTTTTCGAAGATCTTTAAAGATACTTTATAATCTGCATGAACTGCCATGTCGATAAGAAAGCAAATTCTGTTCTGTTCTTCCCGATGCATTAAATAACCCCTTGAGGTTGTTTTGCCGTAAAACAAACAAAACCAAATCAAACTTATTTTACATAGATCAAGCATTTCGTAATATGTGAGCTGTACTTGTGTGTACATTTTTTTTTTCTTTAAGGCATTGGCTACCCACAATCCCTCCCATGAGTCTATCGGAAACTTTTCCAATCAAGCCCATGGCTCCAACTTTTGAGATTTTCAATTCAATTTTAATAATTTTTCGAAGATCTTTAAAGATACTTTATAATCTGCATGAACTGCCATGTCGATAAGAAAGCAAATTCTGTTCTGTTCTTCCCGATGCATTAAATAACCCCTTGAGGTTGTTTTGCCGTAAAACAAACAAAACCAAATCAAACTTATTTTACATAGATCAAGCATTTCGTAATATGTGAGCTGTACTTGTGTGTACATTTTTTTTTTCTTTAAGGCATTGGCTACCCAGAATCCCTCCCATGAGTCTATCGGAAACTTTTCCAATCAAGCCCATGGCTCCAACTTTTGAGATTTTCAATTCAATTTTAATAATTTTTCGAAGATCTTTAAAGATACTTTATAATCTGCATGAACTGCCATGTCGATAAGAAAGCAAATTCTGTTCTGTTCTTCCCGATGCATTAAATAACCCTTGAGGTTGTTTTGCCGTAAAACAAACAAAACCAAATCAAACTTATTTTACATAGATCAAGATCTTCGTAATATGCGAGCTGTACTTGTGTGTCCATTTTTTTTTTTCTTTAAGGCATTGGCTACCCAGAATCCCTCCCATGAGTCTATCGGAAACTTTTCCAATCAAGCCCATGGCTCCAACTTTTGAGATTTTCAATTCAATTTTAATAATTTTTCGAAGATCTTTAAAGATACTTTATAATCTGCATGAACTGCCATGTCGATAAGAAAGCAAATTCTGTTCTGTTCTTCCCGATGCATTAAATAACCCCTTGAGGTTGTTTTGCCGTAAAACAAACAAAACCAAATCAAACTTATTTTACATAGATCAAAGATTTCGTAATATGTGAGCTGTACTTGTGTGTGTACATTTTTTTTTTCTTTAAGGCATTGGCTACCCAGAATCCCTCCCATGAGTCTATCGGAAACTTTTCCAATCAAGCCCATGGCTCCAACTTTTGAGATTTTCAATTCAATTTTAATAATTTTTCGAAGATCTTTAAAGATACTTTATAATCTGCATGAACTGCCATGTCGATAAGAAAGCAAATTCTGTTCTGTTCTTCCCGATGCATTAAATAACCCCTTGAGGTTTGTTTTGCCGTAAAACAAACAAAACCAAATCAAACTTATTTTACATAGATCAAGAATTTCGTAATATGTGAGCTGTACTTGTGTGTACATTTTTTTTTTTCTTTAAGGCATTGGCTACCCACAATCCCTCCCATGAGTCTATCGGAAACTTTTCCAATCAAGCCCATGGCTCCAACTTTTGAGATTTTCAATTCAATTTTAATAATTTTTCGAAGATCTTTAAAGATACTTTATAATCTGCATGAACTGCCATGTCGATAAGAAAGCAAATTCTGTTCTGTTCTTCCCGATGCATTAAATAAACACTTGAGGTTGTTTTGACGTAAAACAAACAAAACGAAATAAAACTGATTTTACATAGATCAAGATCTTCGTAATATGTGAGCTGTACTTGTGTGTACATTTTTTTTTTCTTTAAGGCATTGGCTACCCACAATCCCTCCCATGAGTCTATCGGAAACTTTTTCCAATCAAGCTCATGGCTCCAACTTTTGAGATTTTCAATTCAATTTTAATAATTTTTCGAAGATCTTTAAAGATACTTTATAATCTGCATGAACTGCCATGTCGATAAGAAAGCAAATTCTGTTCTGTTCTTCCTGATGCATTAAATAACCCCTTGAGGTTGTTTTGCCGTAAAAAAAACAAAACCAAATCAAACTTATTTACATAGATCAAGATCTTTAATTTGAGCTGTACTTGTGTGTACATTTTTTTTTTCTTTAAGCATTGGCTCAATCCCTCCCATGAGTCTATCGAAACTTTTCCAATCAAGCCCATGGCTCCAACTTTTGAGATTTTCAATTCAATTTTAATTTTTTTCTTAAAGATGCTTTATAATCTTACTGCCATGTCGATAAGAAAGCAAATTCTGTTCTGTTCTTCCCGATGCATTAAATAATTGAGGTTGTTTTCCGTAAAACAAACAAAACCAAATCAAACTTTTAATTTTATGTCGATAGAGCAAAGTTCTGTTCTTCCTTCGATGCATTAAATAACCCCTTGAGGTTGTTTTGCCGTAAAACAAACAAAACCAAATCAAACTTATTTTACATAGATCAAGCATTTTTTTTCTTTTTTGTGTACATTTTTTTTTCTTTAAGGCATTGGCTACCACAATCCCTCCCATGAGTCTATCGGAAACTTTTCCAATCAAGCCCATGGCTCCAACTTTTGAGATTTTCAATTCAATTTTAATAATTTTTCGAAGATCTTTAAAGATACTTTATAATCTGCATGAACTGCCATGTCGATAAGAAAGCAAATTCTGTTCTGTTCTTCCCGATGCATTAAATAACCCCTTGAGGTTGTTTTGCCGTAAAACAAACAAAACCAAATCAAACTTATTTTACATAGATCAAGATCTTCGTAATATGTGAGCTGTACTTGTGTGTACATTTTTTTTTCTTTAAGGCATTGGCTACCCAGAATCCCTCCCATGAGTCTATCGGAAACTTTTCCAATCAAGCCCATGGCTCCAACTTTTGAGATTTTCAATTCAATTTTAATTATTTTTCGAAGATCTTTAAAGATACTTTATAATCTGCATGAACTGCCATGTCGATAAGAAAGCAAATTCTGTTCTGTTCTTCCCGATGCATTAAATAACCCCTTGAGGTTGTTTTGCCGTAAAACAAACAAAACCAAATCAAACTTATTTTACATAGATCAAGAAATTCGTAATATGTGAGCTGTACTTGTGTGTACATTTTTTTTTTCTTTAAGGCATTGGCTACCCAGAATCCCTCCCATGAGTCTATCGGAAACTTTTCCAATCAAGCCCATGGCTCCAACTTTTGAGATTTTCAATTCAATTTTAATAATTTTTCGAAGATCTTTAAAGATACTTTATAATCTGCATGAACTGCCATGTCGATAAGAAAGCAAATTCTGTTCTGTTCTTCCCGATGCATTAAATAACCCCTTGAGGTTGTTTTGCCGTAAAACAAACAAAACCAAATCAAACTTATTTTACATAGATCAAGATCTTCGTAATATGTGAGCTGTACTTGTGTGTACATTTTTTTTTCTTTAAGGCATTGGCTACCCACAATCCCTCCCATGAGTCTATCGGAAACTTTTCCAATCAAGCTCATGGCTCCAACTTTTGAGATTTTCAATTCAATTTTAATAATTTTTCGAAGATCTTTAAAGATACTTTATAATCTGCATGAACTGCCATGTCGATAAGAAAGCACATTCTGTTCTGTTCTTCCCGATGCATTAAATAACCCCTTGAGGTTGTTTTGCCGTAAAACAAACAAAACCAAATCAAACTTATTTTACATAGATCAAGATCTTCGTAATATGTGAGCTGTACTTGTGTGTACATTTTTTTTTTTTTAAGGCATTGGCTACCCACAATCCCTCCCATGAGTCTATCGGAAACTTTTCCAATCAAGCCCATGGCTCCAACTTTTGAGATTTTCAATTCAATTTTAATAATTTTCGAAGATCTTTAAAGATACTTTATAATCTGCATGAACTGCCATGTCGATAAGAAAGCAAATTCTGTTCTGTTCTTCCCGATGCATTAAATAACCCCTTGAGGTTGTTTTGCCGTAAAACAAACAAAACCAAATCAAAATTATTTTACATAGATCAAGAAATTCGTAATATGTGAGCTGTACTTGTGTGTACATTTTTTTTTTCTTTAAGGCATTGGCTACCCAGAATCCCTCCCATGAGTCTATCGGAAACTTTTCCAATCAAGCCCATGGCTAGAACTACAACTGGAATTTTTGAGATTTTCAATTCAGGACCATTGTATTTTAATTGTTTTTTTGAAGATCTTTAAAGATACTTTACAATCTGCAGGAAGTGCCATATCAATAAGAAAGCAAATTCTGTTCTGTTCTTCACCATGCTCGAGCGATTATCTTTGATTTTTTCTGGTTTTTGTAAAGTCTCATAAATTGTTACGGGTCCCATCTGAGAGCTACGTCAGTCATTTATTATTATTATTATTAATCTTATTATTATTATTATTATTATTATTATTATTGTTGTTGTTGTTGTGGTGGTGGTGGTTGTTGACCTAAGGTCAGAAATGACTTCATGACATTTTCCACTAATAATTATTTGTGAAAAAAAAAAAAATTAAGATTGCAAATATTTTACATAGATAAAGCACTTTGTAATGTGTGAGCTGTACATTTTTTTTTTTTGATTTGCATTTCTTTAAGGGATCCACTACAAGGTATATCTTTAATGAGTTTTTCGGAATCTTTTTTCCTATCAAGTCGAGAGATCCAATTACCTTAATCATTTAAAATCTCCCCAGGGAACGTAACATTTTAAATTTTTTATTTGGGAAATATTGTGCCGTTTTCTTCCCGTCGCTTTCTTCACGGTTGGGAATTCGGTATTTTCCTTCTCTTAGATTGCCTTCTTTGATATTTAACCCATACCTGGAGGGGGATCTTCAAAGATGCATTACAATCTGCAGTACTGCCGTGTCAAAAAGAAATTCTCCGTAAATATAACATTCGGTTGATGGGCCTTTCGACATGGAATAATGGTTAACAAGCTTGTCTCACTAGATCACTCACGGCTGAAATGTAAGTGCGATTCTCACTGGGTGCCCTCTTATTCCGCCCTTGCGATTATCTAGCCTAAAATCACTATAACATCCGACTGACACAGTTTCTAACAGTTGGGCAGGAGAAACCATCATATCTTCGACCATCTTTTATTCTTTTAGTACCTTATTAGCACCTTATTTTCTGGGGCATAATACAAAAATTAAAAGCAAGAAAGGGGGTTTGTATTATACAGAGATACACATTTTGATTTTCCCTATCTGTCTATATCTCTGAGATGAGGTATTATGATTACTTACATTATTTACATTATTCGGACTGTTATCCTCATCTTCATTGCCATATTCACAACGTAGCTTCTCCTTAGACTTTTCTAGTTGTATCCATATTTTTGGTATATCGGGTCCGTATCGATTCTTCAATATCTGTCTATATCTCTGATATGAGGTATTATGATTACTTACATTATTTACATTATTCGGACTGTTATCCTCATCTTCATTGCCATATTCACAACGTAGCTTCTACTGAAACTTTTCTAATTGTCTCCATATTTTTGGTATATCGGGTCCGTATCGATTCTTCAATATCTGTCTATATCTCTTAGATGAGGTATTATGATTACTTACATTATTTATATTATTCGGACTGTTATCCTTATCTTCATTGCCATATTCACAACGATTCTGTCGTTGTACGCACCGGCCTTCGTCAGGCGATTGGAATTTCGAACCGAACTGAAGTCGACGTCTAGTTCCACGTTTCATGGCTCTTCCATATGTCCCACTTATTTCCATTTAACTCAAATCTCCAAGTTTTGGTTCACTACTGCTGTGACCTGGTATTGAGCCTAGTCAATGGGTCTAACCAACGTCTTTATCAAGGACACATGGCCCAGTGGGCAATAACTTTGGTTAGATCCAGTGACAACACCCAAAGAGTAGACCAGACCACAGCAGTGGTGAACCAAAATTAGAGAGTTCAGTTGAAGGGAAATAACTGAGATATACGGAAAACGTGGAAGAAATAAAGGGTTTGGTTCGAAATCCCAGTTTCTTGAAGAGGGTCGGAACGGCCGAAACGTTGTGAATATTGCAATGAAGGTGAGGATAACATTACCTATAATGTAAATAATTTTACCTTGACGTTGTTCACCTTTTCGGTTCATGGTACTCTCAGTATACTTCTGTATGAGTAGGTTTTTGTTGCTTCAAGTCTCTTCTTCATCTCTCCAGCATTCACTTCCATATATAACTACCGTTCAGTGTCTTTTCTTTCCAACGAAATTTTCATGTTTCTCCATATTATGCTTAGCTTCTGATAGGCATTTTTCGATAGTTCAATTAATATAATTAATGCAGGTAATCATAATACCTCATCTATAGACAGATTGGGCAAATCCAAATGTGTACCACTATTCTGTTCGAAATTCCAATCACCTGAAGAAGGCCGGAGCGTACAACGCTGAAACGTTGTGAATAGTTGAGGCTAACAGAACGAATAATCTAAATAATGAAAGTGGATTTATTTCGTAATAATTCACCACAAAATATCAATTCATACCAAAATAAAAATAATTTATATTTACTAAAATTCACACGGAAATTAAGAGATCTCCTTTAAAATTTCTTGAAAAATGTATTTATTTTTATTTTTTGCCTTACGTCTCCAGAAGAACTCAGACAAATAAAAAGCTCCTATCATGCAGCGATGAGTCGCGAACATGGACCTATTCTTCATTTTGGTGTTACCCCAGTTACTTTCGATTGTTTGCGTGTGAGCTGATGTTTCTATGCCAACAAATTCCATACCGTGATTTATGATCAGACTAGCAGGATAACCCGTCTTCGACCGGCTGTTTCATTACTGGGAATTTTTGCCGTTCAATTGGAGCAGTTGAAGTTTAAAATCAGCCATCCCGAAAATCAATATTAGTAACAACATTTGTGTGCAACTGAGGCACATCCCCAAATGGGGGGGTAACAATTTGAAGGGGGGCTGAAAAGGGCCATTTTTGCAGTCTCAATATAGAAGATTTGCAAGGAAGGAATTTCTTCCATCGACCGTCATAATAATAATAATAAAAGACGATAATTTTTATGTATAACATATTTTAAAGACATTTTTATATTTATACATTCTTTTTTATAGATACAAATATTTAATTTAATGCTCTGTTTATAATAAACGTTATTAACAACATTTACCGGCCTGAATATGCGAGAAATTGTTATAGAAAATATGAGTCCTCCGACAGGATTCGAACCTATATCCTATAGGAAACCGTCATATAGCCTGACGTGCTTTTACCGATTGAGCTACAGCGGAGCTTTTTCGGTTAGCAAGGTCGATTTTACTGTTTTTAAACTACAATTTTCCATGATTTTCTCACGTACAATCGTATCTGCTCGATGCGTATACAAATGTAAACAAATGACGTCACATATTATGAAAGGGACAAAGTCCGACAATTATTTTAAGACATTTTTATGTTTATACATTCTTTTTTATAGATACAAATATTTAAGTAAATGCTCTGTTTATAATAAACAGTATTAACAACATTTACCGGCCTGAATGTCCGAGAAATTTTCATAGAAAAATATTCGTCCTCCGACAGGAATCAAACCTATATCCTATACTATATTTCTTTCTATAATTTTTATAACTTTTTGCGTTCGATTTCAACTCTCTAAACTGATTGTACGCTGTTTTTTACAGACATTAAATGTCGACTTTGATTTTTGCGCAAAGGGTAAAACAATCAGTTTTTTTTTTTTGTTTTTTTTTTATTTTTCACCTTCAAGGTTGTAATGTTTTCCAGTCAGTTTGGACCCAAAATCGACACTGAAGAATTATCTATCAAACAAAATACTTCATCGAAATCGGATGAAAACTTCGAAAACGCATAAATATCCGATCATAAACACACACACAGATACATACACAGACACATTTTGGGAATTATAAATTTGGATTAATATTAAATATCACCCGAACATCAATATTGGTAACAACAATTGGGTGCAATTTAGGCACAACCCCAAATAGTGGGGTAACAATTTGAATGAAGGGGTGGCCCTGAAAGCAGCCGTTTTTGCGTTCTCAATCTTGCAACGATGGAACCTATTCCAAGGACCGTCATAATAATAATATACGATAATTTTTATTAGGTTAGTGCAAAAATAATGTTGTAATAATGTCGTTTTTTGACGTATTTTTTAACGTCAAAAAACATTTTGTTTTAATAATTCTAATAATCTTTTACGTTCGATTTCAACTCTCTAAACTGATTGTACGCTGTTTTTACAGGCATTAAATTTTGCCTTTGATTTTTGCACAAAGTGTAAAAAATCAGTTTTTTTTTCGATTTTTCGCCTTCAAGGTTGTAATTTTTTTTCCTGCCAATTTGGACTCAAAACCGGCGCTGAAGAATTGTCTATCAAACAAAAAAAATTTCATCGAAATAGGATGAAAACTGAGGAAACGCATAAACAACATCTGATCACACACACACGCACACACATATATTAGGTTGGTGCAATGACGTAAGAATGTCGTTTTTGACGTAGAAAAGTACGTCAAAAACGACATTATTACGTCATTATTTTTGCACCAACCTAATATATATATATATATATATATATATATTTGGGAATTATAGACATAGGTGAATATTATTGGGATCAAGATGCATCTCTTTTCCAACAACCTGATCGTAATCCCAGTTAAAATACACATTTGGATTGTGTCCAATAATACTGAGCCTGTTCTATTTGGCACACAGTCCATGGAAATCAGATTTGAAATGTATAATTTAATAAAAAAACAAACTTTGATTTAAAATTTTTATTTTCTTGGGGTGAATTAATATTTGCGATAAGTTAGTTATGTGCCATACGTGATACACGCTTAGGCAATCATATCTCTTTCGATACATGACTGACGGGGAAGATCTTTTTCCGGCAGACCAGTTGCCATCCAAGAAACAAGTCTGTCCTGCTATTTACCCACAGCAGGGGGCGAAGAAGGGTTATTAGCACGTTAGTCAGTCAGTTATGTATCTTTGGATACATGACTGACGAGGCAGATTTTTTTCCTCAGCAGTAGGTTGCTACTTCTTTCTGCGGTAGACCAGTTGTCATCAAAGGCTACAAAACCCGGTCTGTCCTGCTATTTACCCATTTGGTCGGTGGTGGGTAAGAAGAAGATTCATATATTTCTGAAAGGTATTAGCACGTAAGGGAAGGTAATGGATTCGACTGGAATTCGAACCCAGCTCTACGATTCCTCAGTCCAAGCTGCTATTCACTACTCCTCCGTGCGATAAGTAACTTTACATTATTTGGGGTAAATAAACAGAAAGGATCATACGATATCAGAATTTTTTACTCAACTTAAAAAAAAAAAAAAAAACTCTTATTTGAAAGAGAAAGATTGCAAATACACTTAATTAGCAGAAGAGATAATAAAACAAAGAGTAGGCAGGGGTTTATAACAATTGTTTACGAATTGGATTTGTTATGTCCGCCATATTTGTTCTCTCAGAACCATCGTAATATTTAAAATTAGAACACGTTTGCTCACCAGATAAGATTTTTATATATTTTGATTGTCTAGTTTTTGTTTCTTTTTATAAAGTCTTCTCTTTTCATTCTTCCTGAAAGACAAAATATATATTTTTCATTTTCATATTCTATTAATAAATAATATATATATATATATATATATATATATATATACGTATTAATCCATCATACGATTTTGTTTTAAATCACTTTGTTATATTTCTATATACATTATATAATATATATACATTATATATATATATATTATATATACCTTATATATACAATACATAAATATATATATATATATATATATATATATATATATATGTGTGTGTGTGTGTGTGTGTGTCTGTGCCTTGTATATGCAACATTTAAAAAAGTGATATATATATATATATATATACATTGTGTATATTTAAGCAGCAATGTTTCATTGATGCATGTTTCATTAAATAAACGAAAAGAACTTACTTAAAATAAATAGACAAAACTTGTCTATATAATTTAATGAAGCATGCATCAATGATATATATATATATATATATATATATATATATATAGAGATAACTAGACTCGTTTCGAAAAAACCCCTCGAATATTTGATTTGCTAAAAATCAAATCAATCTCGAGGGAAAAAAGGTTTTAAAAAAAGAGCTACAAACATGAACTTCTGCTGACAAAAAAATCGCACAGATACAGATCTGAAGCCCAAAGAAAAAACCCTGATACGAGTAAACAACTAACTAACAAAAAGCGCTCAATACAACCGTAGAGCAGACCTAGATAAACCTAGGAGCCAGACAAACCTACCTAGGTTTTCACCTGAGCGGATCGTCAGGGAAAGTAAGTCTTATTTTCCCTGACGATCCGTTTAGATGAAACCTAGGTAGCTTTGTCTGGCTCACTAGGTGTATCTATACATACATATATATATATATATATATATATATATACATACACACACACACACAAAAACACACACAGATATATATATATATATATATATATATATATATATATATATATATATATATATATATGTATGTATATTCGGTATGTATGACGTATATATAATATATAATGTATATAGAAAAATAACAAAATGATTTAAAGCAGAAACGCACGATGGATTAAGTATCAGCTTAAAACGTATTACCGATTATGTCTAGATGGTGGATTTTGCTTCTTACCTGTTATATCTAGGTTTGTACATTTTGCTTCTTACCGGATATGCCTAGGTGGTAAATTTTGCTTCTTACCGGATATGCCTAGGTGGTAAATTTTGCTTCTAACCGCTTATGTCTAGGTGGAGAATTCACCTTCTTTCATGGCATGCCTAGGTGGCGGATTCTGCTTCTTACCAGGTATGCCTAGGTGGTGGATTTTGCTTTTTACCGGGTATGCCTAGGTGGTGGATTTTGCTACTTACCTGTTTTACCTAGGTTTGTAAATTTGGCTTCATATCGTATATGCCTAGGTGGTCAATTTTGCTTCTTACCGCTTTTGTCTAGGTGGTGAATTTAGCTTTTTACCGGGTATGCCTAGGTGTTAAATTTTGCATCTTACCGGATATGCCTAGGTGGTAAATTTTGCTTCTTACCGCTTATGCCGAGATGGTGGATATTGCTTTTTACCGGGTATGTCTAGGTGGTGGATTTCGCTTTTTACCGCGTATGCCTAGGTGGTAAATTTTTCTTCTTACCGGATATGCCTAGGTGGTAAATTTTGCTTCTTACCGCTTATGTCTAGGTGGTGAATTTAGCTTCTTTCATGGCATGCCTAGGAAGCGGATTCTGCTTCTTACCAGGTATGTCTAGGTGTTGGATTTTGCTTCTTATCGGGTAAGTCTAATTGTGACGTTTTCTAGAAAATTAAAAATATAAATATTGAAACTAAAATTATGAAAAAACACGGAATGTTTAAATATCCGGTTCTTTTCTATTCTTTTATTTCGCTTAATATCTTGAAAAATTAAATATTTGGAGGGAAATATATATATATATATATATATATATATATATATACGGCATTGAGAATTTAGTGGATAATATGCTAAAACTTTTCCAAAGTAGATTTACATAGGGATGGCTGTGATGGAATCCGTCTACCCACTTGTTTGTCGCTATCCTATTGTCCCGGTTCTAAGCATTTACCAACATCAGCGACACACCTTTTAAATGAAACACAAAAAAAAGGTTATTCTCTGAAGGAAAGATACATTCAGAAAGTCAGTTGAAATAACATTTCTATATTCATTCAGAAATATGTAATAACAATCAAATATGCAATTGTCCTTGCATTGAAGTTGGTTTCATAAAGTAATTAAGTCTAAACAGACTTAGTTTATAGCAGTCAGCCTTATGTGACTGTGAGTTCGCAGAGAAAGGTTTAGTAGGCGGCTACTGGTTCATCACTTCTATTGTGTGCGCTGACAAAGCCTTAGTCGGTGGATTGCAGGCTGTATCTGTTCCACTGTATGCATGTGGGTGGGTGCGTATATATGTACGCACGTACACATACACCATTGTATGCGTGTGGGTGGATGTGAATATGTGTACGCATGTGTAGATCAAACTGTGCTTCGAAATTGTTTTGAGCCCAGAGAAGCAGTATGCTTCTATTTTTATATCCGGAAGGCGATTCAAAATCTAATTTCACATAGAGGTGTGAACTTTTTGAATACAACGTTTTCATTGCTTAGAAAATAATTTCACACTGGCTCGCGAAAATCTTCATTTTTTTTTTTCTCGGAATTACTTTAGCTGTGAAAGGAGTTATTATTCTTATTTTCTAAATGGTCCAAAAAAAAAAAAAAAATTGTGGTAGATCTACCACTATGTCCGCCAAGCATTTTGGCGGCATTTTCCCTAGTAATTATAGGTTAAGAGATAAAATTTAAGTTTAATGCTAAGTTAAACCTTTCTTTTGTGACTGTTTTTTATAGCATAGTTCGATATATTTTGTTTGGACGTTCTATAGAACGTCCATATAATATGGACGTTCTATAGAACGTCCATATTTTTAATGTAGCCGTAAGTGGTCACAATTTTAACAAAAGATATACTGTTGATGTAGCAGACACGAAAGAAAACTACAAAGCCTCTAACAAAAGGTAGTGAAAGAAAGCGAAAAGAAAGGACTAAATCTCAATTGTGAGAAGATTGAAGGCAAACGGGGGCAATCCAAAATATAAATTAGGAATTTTAGGTAGTACAATCAAACAAGTACAAGAATTTAACTTTCTGATGGTATTTCATTTGGCGAAAAATATATATAGGATGTAATTTTTATAGCTGTGCTACGAGATATATTTCGATATACATTATATATTATATATACATTATATATACAATACATATTTACTTTATTTTCTGTTTTTAGCTTTACAAACACGGCGTCGATGACACTCGATTTTTATTATCCACAAGAAAATAAAGTAACTTTATATTGGCCTACTGAACTGTTTATGCTTCATGGCGATGACAATTTGATTATTCAGCATTAAAAAATCAATTTTAAGATATTGTTTAGTCATTTTTATTTTACTATAACCTTTTGTGATATTCATAAATAAGCAATTGGTTTATTAATAGGATTTATAATTAATTTATTTACGGATTCGAATAAAGCCTTTTCCTGTCCTGAAAGATACACTGAGATAAAAATTTGGGAGTCATATGATATGTGCATGATTGAAGAAAAATATTACCTACTGTTTGTAAAATAATAATTCGATATGTTTGCTTTAATAAAGGATTTAGTCATCATTATTAAATTTGTTGAAGGAATAATAAAAAAAACAATTAAGCGATAAAAAATGGCGACGCATTTTGTGGCTGAAAAAAAATAAACAAGACGAGAATGGAAATGGTAAATTTTCTACGTTTTTATTTCACAATTATTTGCTCACCATTTTTAATAGTTTAAAGTTCCACCTTAGCAAACAAATGCAATTTACTTAAGAAAATATATTTCTCATTAGGCATTTATGGAAGACATCAATAAATATAATCTTCGATTATTCAGGGAATTGACTTTTAAAGTTTTTGGTTGATGGTGCACACGAGATAAAATCTAAGTTTAATGAAAAGAACTTTATTATGTGCCAATATATATAGCATAGTGTGATATATTTTCTTTGGTATAAAACGTCCATAATTTTAATGTAGCCCTCGGCGGTCACAATTTTAACAACATAAGATATTGTGTTGACAGCAGACACGGGAGAAAACTACAAAACCTCTTACAGAAAGTAATGAACGAAAGCAAGAAGAAAGGACTAAATCTCAATTGTGAGAAGATTGAATGCAAAAGGGGGCAATCCAAAATATAAATTAGGAATTTTAGGTAGTACAATCAAACAAGTACAAGAATTTAACTTTCTGATGGGATTTTATTTAGTGAAAAATACATATAGGATGTAATTCCTATAGCTGTCCTACGAGATCGTATTATACACAAGTATTTAATTTATTTTTTTGTTTTAGAAACACGGCGTCGATTATACTCGAGTCATAATATCCACAAGAAAATAAAATAAGTTTATATTGGCCTACTGAACTGTTTTTACTTCATGACAATGAGAGTTTGATTATTCAGCATTAAAAAAACAATTTTAAGAAATTGTTTAATCATTTCTTTTTAATATGACCTTTTGTGATATTCATAAATAAGCAATTGGTTTATTAATAGGATTTATAATTAATTTATTTACGGATTCGAATAAAGCCTTTTCCTGTCCTGAAAGATACACTGAGATAAAAATTTGGGAGTCATATGATATGTGCATGACTGAAGAAAAAAATTACCTACTGTATGTAAAATAATAATTCGATATGTTTGCTTTAATAAAGGATTTAGTTATCATTATTAAATTTGTTGAAGGAATAATAAAAAAAAAACAATTAAGCGATAAAAAATGGCGACGCTATTCGTGGCTGAAAAAAAAAACGTGACGAGAATGGAAAAGGTAAATTTTCTACGTTTTTATTTCACAATTATTTGCTCACCATTTTTAATAGTTTAAAGTTCCACCTTAACAAACAAATGCAATTTACTTAAGAAAATATATTTCTCATTAGGCATTTATGGAAGACATCAATAAATATAATCTTCCATTGTTCAGGGAATTGACTTTTAAAGTTTTTTGATGATGGGCACACGAGATAAAATCTGAGTTTAAGACTAAGAACTTTATTATATGCCAATATATATAGTGTGATATATTTTCTTTGGTATAAAACGTCCATAATTTTAATGAAGTCATAGAGGGTCAAAATTTTAACAACATAAGATATTGTGTTGACACCAGACACGAAAAAAAAAAACCCGAAAAAACCTACAGAAGTTAGTGAAGGAAAGCGAGATAAAAGGACTAATTATCAATTGTGAGAGGACTTAATTCATGGTTGTAAGCAAAAGGGAACAGTACAAAACGAAAATTACAAATTGGAGATACCAAAATTAAACAAATACAACAATTTAAATATCTGGGAAGGATTTTAAAAGAGGACAAAAAGTGCGACACTGAAATTCGAAGACGTATTTATAAAACGAAAATGCCTTCCAAAGGCTAAGCAAAATGTACAGAAAGAGAGGGAGCAAAGAAAATAGTACTGAACTATTATGTAATAATAGTCCTCAAATTTGACAGTGAATGCTGGACGATATCGTCACAGTTTGAAGAAGAGACTTGACGCAACAGAAACAAAGAAAAGGGTGCTGAGAGGTTATATAATATCAGTCCTCCTATATGACAGTGAATGCTGTACAATCTCCTCACAGATGAAGAAGAGACTTGAGACAACAGAAACAAAGAAGAGGGTGCTGAACGGTTATATAATATCAGTCCTCATATATGGCAGTGAATGCTGGACAATCTCCTCACAGATGAAGAAGAAACTTGAGGCAACAGAAACAAAGAAAAGAGTGCTGAACGGTTATATAATATCAGTCCTTCTAAATGGCAGTGAATGCTGGACAATCTCCTCACAGATGAAGAAGAGATATATTATGATGGATGGGGGCGATTGACTGTAAGTCAAATACCCATTGCTATTAGCTTATCCCGTGAAAAAGCTGGAATATTCTGCACGTTCAAATTTGCAAGACGAGGGTTTCTGCTCGATGGGTGCCACGTCATCTGACACTTGTAAAAAGCACACCAAGTGGATCACATCATGGGAAAATCCGACATCGTGTGAGGCAGAGGTAGATGGTTTCATTTATTGTTTCCTAATGCGTGATGTGTGTTGGGTTCATCGCTTTGAGCCAGGGACAAAGATTTATTCAATTTATTTATATATATATATATATATATATATATATATATATATATATATATATATATATATATATATATATATATACATACAGGTAATATGAGAAAGAATAGAATACAATTCCAATGTTCGTAACATTTAATTTAAAATTGGGCTCAATACAAAGTAGAGCAATATCAAAATTACTTTCTGTATAAAATTTTTAACAGAAACTCATTAAAACTAAGTTACAGCTGCACCAATAATCCTGAGAAGATCATAAAGTTTCACAACAATTAAACTCTAAATCAATTTAATTGTCTGAATCATATTATAAGTTCAAAGGAGAGTATTATTAAGGATACTGGCCAATGTAATTGTAGGAATCCTAATCAATGCCCATTGCCAAACAAATGTATAACTAAATATCTTGTTTATGTTTGTTCGCTCTCTACATACATAATACACCACATTCAAATCATTTTTGGAGTTTGAAAGAGGATAATAAAACTCATAAATGGAAAAAATTTAAAATGGCAAAAACATATAGATCTTTATATGAACTCTGGTTTTTTTGTGTTTACATGAAAAATTGCAAATTATCATATTCTTTGATAAGAATGCATTATTAAACTAAAGATCCGAGTGAACGGTTAATTGTAAACACAGTCTACCTCTTACCATACAATTCAGTTAGATTTGGAGTTGTCAGTGTTTTTTCTTAGATTTTAGTTGAACTGTGTAGCACCATATATGGCTTAACTCTCTGTTGGTATTAATTTAGATTTAATGTAATTTTGTATTAATCTCCTGGTAGTATTAGTAACATCTTGTACGGATGAATTGGTATTTTGACATTTTTCCATTGATTGGTTATTGTTATTAACACCTTATATAAAGAATCTTTAGTCAAAAGTTGCATATTAATTTACCAAATAAATCTATGGATTTAAATTATCTATTGTTTTCTTAAAGATGCCATGTACTTATCAGCTATAAAAATAGTTTTTATGTGAGAAACTCACAAAGCATCTAACTTATGTAGCCTTTTGTTAGATTGCTACGAAATTTTTCTTAGGAAATGATATCTTCAAAATGTATAACATGTATCTATCCAACTTTGGCTCATATGTGTCGTCTGTTGCTGTCATTGAGGACAAGCCTACAGGTCATGACCCATTTATGGAATATAATTTCTTAATTTTTGCCTATTTCCTTAGTTTGAATTTAACATAGATCAACCAATCAAATAAGACCTAAGCAAAGTCCACAAACCTTATAACCATCCCTCATCTTTTCATTTTTCTTTTTTCATAAAAAGAGGCTGCTTTTAAATCCTTCGCTTGCTGGTAATTTACAATCACCTGATGAGATGCCTTGTATGTGCATTGAAACACAAATGCAATTATGTAGTGATTTTGACAGTTTTTTGATGCAATATCCTAAAATAAATTACATATATATATATATATATATATATATATATATATAAGTTAAGTTCTATCTACATCCGCTTCTACGTGTCGTCTGTTGCTGTCATTGATGTCAAGCCTACGGGTCATGACCCATTTTGGTATAATAATTTAATTTTTGCTTCTTGCTTTGTTTAAATTTAACATAAGCCTTATTTGATTGGTTGATCTAAGCAGAGCCTCAAAACCTTTGCTTTTTCTTTTTTCCTGAAAAGAGGCTGTGTTTTGCTTTTAAATCCTTCCCTTGCTGGTAATTTACAATCGTCTGATGAGATGCATTGTATGTGCATTGAAACACAACTGCAATTATGTAGCGATTTTGACAGGTTTTGATGTAATATCCTAAAATGAATATATATATATATATATATATATATATATATATATATATATATATGTATATATATATATATATATATATGTTAAAGACATATTTTTATGTTTAACGTTGTTATTTTATAGATACAAGTATTTAAGCAAATGCTCTGTTTATGATAAACAGTATTAAATAACATTTACCGGCCTGAATGTCCGAGAAATTTTCATAGAAAATTTTCGTTCTTTGACAGGATTCGAACCTGCATCCTATACGGAACCGTCATATACGCAGAGGCGATAGCGGACAACCTTGACGAATGGAGCGAGACAATACGAAAGGCTTTGATCTTACCCCATTCACTTCCACCAGCGCACCGGGGGTCGCATACAAGAGACGGATCCAGGAGCGAAAGTCGGCTCCGAAACCGGCCGCCGAAAGGACAGCCTCCAGAAATCGATGGTCAACCCTATCGAAGGCCTTGGACTGATCTAAATTGATCAGCGCGGCTTCACTGTCGACTTGTTCTAAGATCAGGCGTACCATATGAAGGTTATCCTGAATAGTCCTGCCCTTCACAGCACAAGTCTGTTCAGGGCCAATCAGACTAGACAGGACAAGCTGCAAACGGTTGGCCAAGATCTTCGCCAAAATCTTTAAGTCAGTGTTTAACATCGTTAAAGGGCGAAAGTTCCCTAACCCATCCCCTCCGTCCTTGTCCTTACGCAGCAACTTGATGACACCTCTAGTGAAGCGTTGAGGTAAAGACCCCTGCCTCATCCAGTGGTTGTACATCAGTTCCAGCAAAGGCACAAAAACGTGCGACAACCTCAAGTAAACTTCGTAGGGCAGACCATCTAATCCCGGAGACTTATCCAGGCCAACCTGCTTCAGCGCTTCCCAGATTTCCGACTCTGTTATGCGGCCCTCGCACCTAGCCACTTCAGCTGCCGAGAGGCAGGGAAAGTCAGCTAAATAGGCGTCGAACTGAGCAGAACTCAGACCGGGCTCCCTGGTGAAAAGCTCCTGAAAATAATCTCGAAAGACCTCACATATGCCCGCGTTTGTAGTCACAGTCCGCTTATCCGGTAATGTGACGCACGCTATATGTCGCCTGGCCGCGCTTCGATTCTCCTCTACACGCAGTTCAGCGGCCATATTCGTTGCCTCAGAAGACATTCTTTTTAACTACCAGAGCTTGATCCTTCTTGATAAGCAAGGAGGCCAACTCTGCCTTAGCTAAGACTATGTCCCCACTAACACGGGATTTCACGGCCCGATCAACTTTATCTTCTAAAGCCGTTTGCGCCGCTAATTTATCTAAATTGAGCCGACGACTAAAGTCGGCAGCAAACGAACGAATCTTAGATTTTAATTTGCCCCACCAGGCATTTCCCACAACCGCTCCTGTCAATTCCTTCTGGATTGTTAGTAGCAGCTGGTCCCGGAAATCCTGATCACTGAAAAAGCGAACAGTTCAATTTCCAGTAACCAGCCAACTTAACCTTTAGGTTTATCTAAGTTTACACGGACCCGGACAAGCCTATGGTCCGTATAAACTATATAATGGAAACTTGGACAGCCTAAGAGCCCTACATCGACTCTCCTAACTAAGACTCGGTCCAGGTAGCTCGCAAGCGAGCCAGGAGCCGAGCTGCCACTAGTAGTCCAAGTCCATGCTACCTCCCGAGGGTGTTCATTCCGGAACTTATCGACAAGATCAAACCCATCGATAAAGTCCCGAAATGGTTTCACATCCGGGTTGTTAGTACCTTTTTGTGCCCTATCCGATCTATATCGGGGTCAAGGACGGCATTCCAATCCCCCGCTAAAATTACCCGACGAGACGTCGTCAAGAACGGCGCGATCTGCCGAAACAAAGCAGGCCGCTCGGAATGGATATTGGGCGCATAAACCCCAATGAGACGAAGATGCTTCTCCTTTATGGTAACATCCAGCACGCAAAGCCTGCCCGCCGGATCTGCGAAGACAAGGGTACATGCAGCCTTCAAAGACCTGCAAACTAGCCAAGAGACACCCCTCGAACAACCGTCAAAACATGCTGAATAAAGGGCGAACCCCCTAGACAGTATGTCCTCACGATCATGAGAATTAAACCGGGTCTCTTGCAAACAACATATATTCACCCCGAGGCGCTGAAGGTCACGAAAGAGCCTCACCCTGCGAGACTCGGACCTCAGGCCCCGGGCATTCAAACTTGCTAACCAGAGAGCCATCGTGAGGCCGATTAGGGTTGCCCTTCAGGATAGAACATGGCTGGGGTGAGGACACCCACAGCTTGTCCCATTGAGCCAGTCCTCATCTCAAAATCGAGCGAGTCATCCTGGGACAAGCCGCCGATGTCCGAAGGATAAGTTAATTTAAGGGCTCTATACAGGGAAGGGTGAACAAAAAGCGGGACCCTCCCCTTACAATTCTTTGTTTCGTCTAAATCTTCCTCAATAAGAACGGCAGCTGGGGGCACCACTTTTAAGGACGACTTTGCCTCCTCAATCATGCCCCAAATCTCCCGCGTTCCCGGGCCAGTTCTTACCACGGTTAACAGGGTTCGGGCCTTCTTGAAGTTTTCCGGCACCTCCACATCCACCCCATTGATGTGCCGAAAGTTCCATAATACTTTTTAAGGGCTTCTGGGTTTTCGTTTGCCCGAAGACCCTTTTCTGCCTGTTCCGGGATACGCGGCAGACGTCTTTCCCCGGGAGATATGGAGGTTTCACCTTCTTTTTTTTTCTCAGTGACAGATTGCGACTCGGGCTTCTCACTCTTTTTTTTTGGGGGGAGGGAACGGGTGTCATGTTGGGAGTGGTGGAGGAGTCATGCCCGAAGGCGTTCTTACGGGTGAAGGTTTTGCAGAAAGATGAGGTTTAGTCGGCGAGTTTGATAGAGATTTCGGTGGCTTTCGGAGGTTTTAAAAAATCCTTTTTAGATGAAGTGGGGGAAGACGGGGCAGAGGATAGGGGGCCCGGTGCCCCCAGCGACTTTTCATCTCTTGCCCGCTTAGCTTGTAATTTCTCCTTCAGCTTCTTAATATCCAAAATCTTTTTGCCAACTTGGCTCATTTAATTTTTTGTGTAATGGTTGCCGTTCTTTCATATGACATCGAGGCGTCGCCCTCAGCGCTGGTAGAGGAATGGGGCTGTAGGTGATGGTGTCCCTGGAGTCATGCTGGGACGGAGGAACCGCTGTTTGGCTCTTCCCTTGCCCCTAACCACGAGGTGCCATTCCCCTCATCCTTCTCCTTAACCACACTAGTGGCAGGCGTCGGTTCTGGGGGCAATGTGGGTTTTAGACCCAACCGAGGGACTTTGCCCATCGGTCCGCCTCGCAGCTAGACCCATTACAGGTGCCGCGGATTTTACCTTATCGGCCAAGGGGGTATTTTGGTCGCCTGTGACCGGAACTCCAGGGGCCTTCTTCCCTGGGCAGGAGGAGGAAAGGTGACCAGTCTCTCCACACCTCCAGCAAGTCGGTCGCCTACCAGTCACAATGACCGGCATTTTCCGGTCACCTAAAACCAAACAGTTGGGGACGGACTTGAAGGCCTCTTGATCCAACATGATGTCAAACGTCCATCCCCTGTTCAGATTGTCGGAGAGAGCTCCTAAAATCTGGCCGTACTGCATAAAAAATGCAGCCAGAAGCTCTCCCGAAATTTGAGGAGGAACCTCAAAAACTGCCACCCTGGTCCGCCTGCGGCCCTCATACTCGGTTCTAAGAATCAGATCCTTAGTTATTAATTCTTTTTTGGCCATCGCCAGGCAATCTTCTGGTGTGGGCAGCAGAATGTCCCACATGAAAAATCCCCTACCTTTTATGACTCTTTGGGGTTTTATCCCCAGGGACAAAAGTGATTTAATCACAATGTCTTTTGTGGAGCGACAAATCTTTTAGTTTTCTTGTCCACACCACAAAACGGTCACCATTCTTTTAGCGAACATACCGAGTTCCTGGACATCATCGACGAACCCATCTTTCTTCACCAGATGGGCATAACCTTTTCGCCTTGTCCAGGAAATCCGCCATGTTCAGTATACAATTCGGAGGAGACTTCCAACAAGAGGGCGACTCAATGAAACGTCTTTAGAAGCAACAATCGGACTTTCTCCTTTTCTGGAGGAACTTTGGTCATTTTTAGGGCTTTTAGCTTTTGGGACTATTGTTAGCTTTTGGGCTTTTACCAGCCCGCTTTTTTTCATTCATTCATCCTTTGGGTTGGTATTATCCACCTTCCCAAAGAGGTTTTTTTCACTTTGGACCGACTGCCTTCGTCGGCCATACTGAAGGGTTGTGAAACCAACCACTAGCGGGTTTTTTTAAACACACAGGAGAGGAGTTGGGCAAAAAAAAAAAATAAAGAAAACCTGGATAAACCAGGGAAATTTAAAAAAAACAAACAAACAAAAAAATTAAATGAAAAAAAAAACAGGAAATCTTTTTTTTAATTAAAAATAAAAATGGCGCCCGAAGGCAGCCGAAAATAAAAAAAAAAACCAAAAAACTTCTTTTTTTTTTTAACCAGAAAAAAACTAAAAAATGTGTAAAAAAATAAAAAATAAAGTTTAGCGGCTGAGGCCGCTAAACAAAAATGAATTAAAAAAGAAACTAGTCAAAATAAAAAAAGGAGAAAGAAGGCGACTGAAGTCGCTAAAAAAAATATAAAAAGAAATAAACAAAAAACTTTTTTTTTTTTTTTTTTTTCTAAACTGGTCTTTTTTTTTTTAAATAAAAAAAAAAAAAAGCAGTCGTCCGGTTTGACAAAGTCTTACCGGACTAAAAAAAAAAATGTGAGCTAAGGCCCAAATACAAAACAAACAAAAAAGAAATAGAAAAAATAAAAAAGAATGAAAATAAAACAATAACTTAACAGATAAAAAAGGTCCGATTTTTTCACAAAAGTACGTCCAAGTAATAAACAGCTGCAAAGAAACAGTCTCACAGAACAGGAAAAAAAAGGGGGGTGAAAGAAACGGACAGAATAAACGTCAAAACTGTCGCTCGGTTGGACAATATTTATTGTTATATATACAAACAAATGTGGCACATGGCCAAAAAAGGGGGATTGGGGAATGACGGTCATCTTCTGTCTTTAATCTAAAACTTAGCTAGTTACAAACACTGACCCAAACATGCCAACAATACTCCAGTCACCAAAACATCACATTCACTCCTACCTTTCTTACTACGTCCACCATAATACCTCAGTTTCTCTATGACGTCCTACCTAGTCCCCATATATACAAATATTGTTCATGGGGGGAGGGTCATAAAATAACAAATTTCTTAAAAAATCCCCAAATGTGTATTTACAAATTGCATTAACTATTTACAATAAAACTAAACAAAACTGAGTTAGTAATAAAACCCCCCACAAACTATGAATGTGGCAGAAATGTCAGTTAACCAGACGAAATCGATGCGGGACTAAGAAAATAAGTACACATTCAAACCATCAGGCATTCACACAAACACTCACTCATTCATACACAACAACAAATACGAAAAACACACACCCGAAACGAAAGGCGTCCCGCATCCACCAGAGAACCGACATCACTAACCACCTAACGAGGGAGGGGATGGGGAATTAAACAAAAGTAAAAATAGGGACAGAAATAAAAGGGACCAATGAGCTTACATACCCTAGCTAAGTTAAACGGGAAAAAGAAAAGGAAAAACTAAATAAAACAAAAACCTAGTCTAACCTAATAATTGGGTGGGTTGCCAAAGTTCCACCCTGTTAGGACAATATTCTGTGCCTAACCGACATCTAAATGCCACTCAAGGTCAGCCCCTTTCACTCTACACATTCGCGCAAGATTCACCCACCTTTTGGCGAATTCTGATGATGGGAGCCGCCGCCTTTCCGTCCTAATCTTGACTTTAAGCTGATGCCTAAAGTACAAGATTAGTTGGGAAGAGGTGAACTTCTCGCCATCATAAAATCCCTTCTGTCGCGTCGTCCAAATCACGACTCGCATAACCCCTAGTAAGCAACAGAACACATAGTGTTCAGCCTTCGTCAATTGCGATACCACATTGCTACAAACAGAACTGGCTTCCAGGACAAAAAAACTTTCCCTGCAACATGCGAACCATGAGGCCTTCAACGAAATTGCACAACGGCACTACCGCACTGCACTGAAAAAAGGCGTGACCAATGGTCTCGACATTCCCAGTACAGCGACGACAGTTTGGATATTTCTCCAAGCCTGCTGAACAAAGTCTTTTGCCGACCCAGAGGCCCCCCACGAATCATCAGCCAGGTGAGTGATGCCTCATCGTTATTGAGACATTTCAACCCGGGCGCCCAAGGCCATATCGAGCGAGCCTCCTGCTTCGTAAGACCGAGCTCGTCGATCAGATCATCTTGAACGGCCCCCCTAACTAACACACGATATAATGCCTTACGTGACAACGCTTGGGCGTCGGAGAGGCCAACCGACGACCGCAAGAGGAGCTTCAAAGCGCGACGACATTCACGATAGAAGGAGCACTCGCCACGAGGAGTACGACCGGCCTCCTCCTCGCACGAGTGCACACTTCTCAGGGATGGGAAATGTTTACGGACATCTTCTTTCCAAAAGGTGCCCACCTCATCCAAACCGCGACACATTCGGTCGAGAAAGGTAATGCGTAGCATATATTGACGAATCTCAATGCTAGGCATTCCCAGACCGCCCTCAGAGGGATGAAGGCAACAGATCTCGCGAGATGCCATGTGGGACTTGCCTCTCCACAAGAAAGAGAACAAGGCCTTGACTAACGATGTTAGTCGGGCACACGGGAGTGGAAGCACAGAAAGACGGTAGAGGAGTATCGGATAGATGTGGGAACCACAAACTTCCGCCCTTCCCTTCAGGGAAAGTCCCTCCGAGACCACAGACTAGCCGCGACCTCGGCCCGCCCCTGTACCTCCGACCAATTCTTTTCCAACTGGAGATCAGGACCGAACCAGACGCCGAGTATCTTGATCGGCCCATCCGTCCAGAGGAAAGGTCCGGGAAGAGAAACCCCTTCCACGCACCCAACCGCAAGCCCACAGACTTATCGCGGTTGATTTTGGCCCCTGTCACCAACTCATACCCACTGATCTGCTTACTGACTTCGTTAATCTCGGCTCTGCTCGACACAAGAACCGAAACGTCGTCAGCATAGGCAGAATACCTGGCCGAGGTGTTAGCACCAGGCAGCGAAATACCGCGTAGGACCGGATTCGCCTTTAACTTGCGAAGGAAAGGCTCCAACGCAAGAACGTACAGCAGAGGCGATAGCGGACAACCTTGACGAATGGAGCGAGACAATACGAAAGGCTTCGATCTTACCCCATTCACTTCCACCAGCGCACCGGGGTCGCATACAAGAGACGGATCCAGGAGCGAAAGTCGGCTCCGAAACCGGCCGCCGAAAGGACAGCCTCCAGAAATCGATGGTCAACCCTATCGAAGGCCTTGGACTGATCTAAATTGATCAGCGCGGCTTCACTGTCGACTTGTTCTAAGATCAGGCGTACCATATGAAGGTTATCCTGAATAGTCCTGCCCTTCACAGCACAAGTCTGTTCAGGGCCAATCAGACTAGACAGGACAAGCTGCAAACGGTTGGCCAAGATCTTCGCCAAAATCTTTAAGTCAGTGTTTAACATCGTTAAAGGGCGAAAGTTCCCTAACCCATCCCCACCGTCCTTGTCCTTACGCAGCAACTTGATGACACCTCTGGTGAAGCGTTGAGGTAAAGACCCTGCCTCATCCAGTGGTTGTACATCAGTTCCAGCAAAGGCACAAAAACGTGCGACAACCTCAAGTACACTTCGTAAGGCAGACCATCTAATCCCGGAGACTTATCCAGGCCAACCTGCTTCAGCGCTTCCCAGATTTCCGACTCTGTTATGCGGCCCTCGCACCTAGCCACTTCAGCTGCCGAGAGGCAGGGAAAGTCAGCTAAATAGGCGTCGAACTGAGCAGAACTCAGACCGGGCTCCCTGGTGAAAAGCTCCTGAAAATAATCTCGAAAGACCTCACATATGCCCGCGTTTGTAGTCACAGTCCGCTTATCCGGTAATGTGACGCACGCTATATGTCGCCTGGCCGCGTTTCGATTTTCCTCTACACGCAGTTCAGCGGCCATATTCGTTGCCTCAGAAGACATTCTTTTAACCTAGCCCTAACTACCAGAGCTTGGTCCTTCTTGATAAGCAAGGAGGCCAACTCTGCCTTAGCTAAGACTATGTCCCCACTAACACGGGATTTCACGGCCCGATCAACTTTTTCTTCTAACGCCGTTTGCGCCGCTAATTTATCTAAATTGAGCCGACGACTAAAGTCGGCAGCAAACGAACGAATCTTAGATTTTAATTTGCCCCACCAGGCATTTCCCACAACCGCTCCCGTCAATTCCCTCTGGATTGTTAGTAGCAGCTGGTCCCGGAAACCCTGATCACTGAAAAGCGAACAGTTCAATTTCCAGTAACCAGCCGACTTAACCTTAGGCTTATCTAAGTTTACACGGACCCGGACAAGCCTATGGTCCGTATAAACTATATAATGGAAACTTGGACAACCTAAGAGCCCTACATCGACTCTCCTAACTAAGACTCGGTCCAGGTAGCTCGCAAGCGAGCCAGGAGCCGAGGTGCCACTAGTAGTCCAAGTCCATGCTACCTCCCGAGGGTGTTCATTCCGGAACTTATCGACGAGATCAAACCCATCGATAAAGTCCCGAAATGGTTTCACATCCGGGTTGGGGTACCTTTTTGTGCCCTATTCGATCTATATCGGGGTCAAGGACGGCATTCCAATCCCCCGCTAAAACTACCCGACGAGACGTCGTCAAGAACGGCGCGATCTGCCGAAACAAAGCAGGCCGCTCGGAATGGATATTGGGCGCATAAACCCCAATGAGACGAAGATGCTTCTCCTTTATGGTAACATCCAGCACGCAAAGCCTGCCCGCCGGATCCGCGAAGACAAGGGTACATGCAGCCTTCAAAGACCTGCAAACCAGCCAAGAGACACCCTCGAACAACCATCAAAACATGCTGAATAAAGGGCGAACCCCCTAGACAGTATGTCCTCACGATCATGAGAATTAAACCGGGTCTCTTGCAAACAACATATATTCACCCCGAGACGCTGAAGGTCACGAAAGAGCCTCACCCTGCGAGACTCGGACCTCAGGCCCCGGGCATTCAAACTTGCTAACCAGAGAGCCATCGTGAGGCCGATTAGGGTTGCCCTTCAGGATAGAACATGGCTGGGGTGAGGACACCCACAGCTCGTCCCATGGATCCCGACGCCATCTCATTTTCGACGGTATCGTCCTGAGACAAGCCGCCGATGTCCGAAGGGTATGTAAGTTTTAATGCTCTATAAAGGGATGGGTGAACGAAAACCGGGACCCTTCCCTTTAGTTTTTGATTTGCTTCGTCCGAATCGGGATCTAATAAGTATGCAGCAGGGGGCACCATTTTTAGAGATGACTGGGCCTCCTCTATCATGCCCCAAATCTCCCGCGTTCCCGGGCCCGTTCTGATAACTGTTAATACCCTTTTGGCGGAGGGGAAATTCTCGGGCCTTTCCACCTCTTTACTGTTTATATTTTGGAAATTCCAAAGGATTTTTAAATCTTTTGGATTTCGTGTTTGACCAAACACCCTCTCCGCCTGGTCCCGGGAAACGCGGCAGACGTCTTCCCCTGGGAAATAAGGAGGCTTGACTTTTTTTTTCTTTTTTTCTGAAATGTTTAGTGTGTCAGGGCTTCTGACTCTTTTTTTGTGTGGTGAATGCACTGGAGTTGTCATAGGTGTGAGATTTGGAGTGGTAGAAGGGGTCCACCCCGTAGGTGTCCTTACAGGTGAAGGTTTGGGTGAATGTATGGACTTGCTAGGAGAGTTAGACAATGATTTGGGCGGTGCAGGCTTGGTGAAATTTCCCTTAGATTTAGATGAAGAAGGGGAAGACGGGGCAGAGGATAGAGGGGCCGGTGCCCCCGACGATTTTTTCCCTTTTCCCCGCTTTGCATCCAATTTCTCTTTTAGTTTCTTTATATCCAAAATTTTTTGCCAACTTGGCTCATTTAATTTTTGAGCATCAGTAGCCGTCTTTTCGTATGACGCAGAGGCGTCGCCCTCAGCGCTGGTAGAGGGAATGGGGCTGTAGGTGATGGTGTCCCTGGAGTCATGCTGGGACGGAGGAACCGCTGTTTGGCTCTTCCCCTTGCCCCTAACCACGAGGTGCCATTCCCCCTCATCCTTCTCCTTAACCACACTAGTGGCAGGCGTCGGTTTCGGGGGCAATGTGGGCTTAGACCCAACCGAGGGACTTTGCCCATCGGTCCGCCTCGCAGCTAGACCCATTACAGGTGCCGCGGATTTTACCTTATCAGCCAAGGGGGTATTTTGGTCGCCTGTGACCGGAACTCCAGGGGCCTTCTTCCCTGGGCAGGAGGAGGAAAGGTGACCAGTCTCTCCACACCTCCAGCAAGTCGGTCGCCTACCAGTCACAATGACCGGCATTTTCCGGTCACCTAAAACCAAACAGTTGGGGACGGACTTGAAGGCCTCTTGATCAAGCATGATGTCAAACGTCCATCCCCCGTTCAGATTGTCGGAGAGAGCTCCTAAAATCTGGCCGTACTGCATAAAAAATGCAGCCAGAAGCTCTCCCGAAATTTGAGGAGGAACCTCAAAAACTGCCACCCTGGTCCGCCTGCGGCCCTCATACTCGGTTCTAAGAATCAGATCCTTAGTTATTAATTCTTTTTTGGCCATCGCCAGGCAATCTTCTGGTGTGGGCAGCAGAATGTCCCACATGAAAAATCCCCTACCTTTTATGACTCTTTGGGGTTTTATCCCCAGGGACAAAAGCGATTTAATCACAATGTCTTTTGTGGAGCGACAAATCTTTTTAGTTTTCTTGTCCACCACAAAAACGGTCACCATTCTTTTAGCGAACATACCGAGTTCCTGGACATCATCGACGAACCCATCTTTCTTCACCAGATGGGCATAACCTTTCGCCTTGTCCAGGAAATCCGCCATGTTCAAAATACAATTCGGAGGGGACTTCCAACAAGAGGGCGACTCCTCACTTGACTTCACTAAAGCGTCTTTAGGGGCAACATTATTCTTCGAACTTTCTCCTTTTCTGGAGGTATTTTTGTCAATTTTGGGACTATTGTCCGCTTTTGGGCTATCTCCAGCCCGCTTTTTTGCTTCATTCTCCCTTGGGTTGGCATTGTCCACCTTCCCAAAGAGGTCCTTTTTCACTTTGGCCCGACCGCCTTCGTCGGCCATGCTGAAAACTTGGATACAACCACTAGCGGGTTTTCTGTCGATTTATCACACGGAGAGGAGTTGGGGAAAAAAAAGAAAGCCTGGATAAACCAGGAAATTTAAAGAAAATACAGCCAAACAAATAAAACACTGAAAAAAAAATAAACAGGTAATTTTTTTTTTTTTTAAATAAAAATAAAAATGGCGCCCGAAGGCAGCCGAAAATAAAAAGAAAAACCAAAAAACTTCTCTCTTTTTTTCCAAAACAAAAAATGTACAAAAATTAAAAAATTAAAGTTTAGCGGCTTACGCCGCTAAAAAAATTGAATTAAAAAAATAAACTAGTAAAAATAAAAAAGGAGAAAGAAGGCGACTGAAGTCGCTAAATAAAATATAAAAGAAATAAACAGAAAGCTTTTTTTTTTTTTTTTTTTTTCTAGACTGGTCTTTTTTAACTAGAGAAAAAAAAAAAAAAAAAAAAGCAGTCGTCCGGTTTGACAAAGTCTTACCGGACTAAAAAAAGAAAAAATGTGAGCTAAGGCCCAAATACAAAACAAACAAAAAAAGAAATAGAAAAAATTAAAAAGAATGAAAATAAAACAATAACTTAACAGATAAAAAGGTCCGGATTTTTTCACAAAAGTACGTCCAAGTAATAAACAGCTGCAAAGAAACAGTCTCACAGAACAGGAAAAAAAAAGAGGGGGTAAGCAAGAAACGGTCAGAATAAAAGTCAAAACTTTCGCTCGGTTCGACTCTCTAGAGTGTTATGTCGCCTACTTAATATAGGCCTGGAAGAGTCTATTGTGTAGGTAGTTTCCGGTCTCACAATAAGTATGAATTTGAATTTGTAGGTCTGATGAATTGGATCGTATTTACGATTCCATTGGAATAAATTATGACCATGGAATATTAGTGTTTAAGCCTTTTTTATTATATCCTTACTCTGTCCTGGACATTGTGTTCTACCTGGGTTCTATCCTGTTGGAATTTTTTATTAAAAAAATATACATGTATGTGTATGCATCTATGTATATATATTTATATATTTTGTATATGTATGTGTATATTTACCGCTTTTATATATATATATATATATATATATATATATATATATATATATATATATATATACCAAACCGATGCCAATCATGGAGAAAAGATGTTAAAATCAGAAGCTTTGGACATGACTGTGTTCTTTCTCAACAAGAAATAAATGAAGTTAGACATTTGGGGAGTTTTTTGTTTTATGTATAACATGTATCTATCGACATCTGTTCCTATGTGTCGTCTGTTGCTGTCATTGATAAAAAGCCTAAGTGTCATGACCCAAATAATTTCTTAATTTTTGCTTCTTGCTTAGTTTAAATTTAACATAGGCCTTATTTGATTGGTTGATTTAAGCAAAGCCCAAAAACCTTTTACTTTCGTAAAAAAGAGGCTGTATTTCGCTTTTAAATCTGATTAAATCGTTCACTCGCCAGTAATTTGCAATCGCCTGATAACATGCGTTGTATGCTCATCGAAACACGACTGCAGTTTTGCAACGATTTTGACGTTTTCGATGTAATATCCTAAAATAAAGTATATATTAGTTCTACTGCGACAACGCAAGCCAAGAGAAATTTATCAACCCTCAAAATATAACAGCCGAAAATTGCTGACGGGCAGAAACATTTATATAATCTGCCTTTAGGGAAATATGGCTTTATCCGGATTAATATGCAACTATTTTAAAAGCCCAACGGAGTTTTCTCTCCAAAACTCTTTTAATTTTGCAGACAAGAATAAATTAACCATAAATTATAAATAGCAAACCCCTCATGAAAAACAAAAAAAAACAAAAAAAAAAAAAAACAATCTCTTTGCAAACACTTTTTTAGCAGTACAATTCATTGATTCATCGATTGATTCATCGATTGATTCATTTTCTATGACTTATCAACTCTTTGTGAGTTATTTAAAGCAGAAAATATTTTCAGATTACTAGATTTTCTTTTTTGATGATAATAGTTTAGGGATATAAGTAATTACTAATTAGCCAATAGCTGGGGGAGACGAGATAGTTTCGTACAATATGATAAACAAACACGAAATTATAATGCGTATATAAAGTGGGGAATCAATTCTACATAACAATCAATATATAAACTGATCCCTCACTTTGTGGCCACGGTAGCTTCTATACATTTATATTCCAGAAAATATAAATAAATCTAAAAGACATGCCTGTGTAGCTAATCAATATTTCATTGATTGTTTCATTTTCTACGGCGTTGCGACAAGTAAGAAATTATAATGTGGATATAAAGTGGGGGAGCAATTCTATATTAAAATCGAATATAAACCGATCCCTCACGTTGTGGCCACAGTAGTTTCTATATATTCATATTCCAGAGAATGTAAATAAACTTAAAAGACATATGCCTGTGTAGCTAATCAGTATTTCATTGATTGATTGATTGATTCGTTTTCTACGGCTTATCATCAAACAAGAAATTATAATGTGGATATAAAGTGGGGGACCAATTCTATATTAAAATCAATATATAAACTGATCCCTCACTTTGTGACCACATTAGTTCCTATACATTTATATCCCAGAGAATGTAAATAAATCTAAAAGACATGCTTGTGTAGCTAATCAGTATTTCATTGACTGATTCGTTGTCTACGTCCCATCAAAAACAAGAAATTTTAATCTGGATATAAAGTCGAGGATCAACTCTATATTACAATGAATATATAAACTGATCCCCCACTTTCTGTCCACAGTAGTTTTATATACATTTATATTCCAGAGAATGTAAATAAATCTAAAAGACATTCCTGGTTAGCTAATCAGTCTTTCGTTGATTGACAGATTCGTCTTCTTTTCGCTCTATCAACTCTTTCCAGGTTATTTAAAGCCAGAAAATATTCTTAGATTGTAAGATTTTTTTTTTTTTGGACAATCATGGTTTAATGATACAAGTCTTACTAATTAACCTATAGCTGGGGGGGGAGAAAAGATGGATTCATACCTTCCCCAAAGGTATTTAAGCGTAAGTAAATATGACTAACCCAACGAGAATTGCCACTTGGGTGTCCGATTAACATTTCCATGGCACCACCCGTACACCTAAGCTTACAGCACCCGCTATTTCGAAGCGGTCATCAATGTAGACATGACGTTGCTTAACATCGGTGTCCGTACGCAAACCGGTGTTTCAACGTGATGTTGCCGTCAGCCTTTACTGTCCGATTACGTACAGACAAATTCACAGTCGAACGAAGATTGATTATGGGTCAAGGAGTCGAGTCAGCATTTTTCAGCGTTATCTCATTCACACTAACCAAATCATCATATTATGTGAGAGAAAGTTAAACATTAATTATCGACGTATATCAATAATCTCATATTTATATATATATATATATATATATATATATATATATATATATATATATATATATAATCAAGATGAAAATATAAATAAAAAAGAAAGAACAGTAAGATATAAAATCCGGTGTTCTTATAGATATTTTTATTTTTACAAAATAGTGCTCAATGTAAATTTACAGAGCATTAATATTATAAATTAATTGATTTAAAATATTTTTTCTACACAGTTCCAAATATATATATATATATATATATATATATATATATATATATATATATATATAAATTACAACGGTTTTCTTGATTATTATTATTATTATCTGTAGGTGGCATTGAACTCTCCCTGGATTAATATCCTACTTGGAATTATACCTACCAGTCTCAAATTGGTATATATATATATATATATATATATATATATATATATATATATATATATATATATATATATATATATATAGGCGGTCAGGCGGTTGTTATCCTCTACCTTATGTTCATTATTTTCTTTTTTTAAAAAAAAAAAAACGTTCAGAAGTCATTTGTTAATAATCACCTGAGGACACCGTAATTTTGAAACGAAGGTAGTGGATACAATTAACCTCCTGATTTTTAAAGTTAAAAAAATTCTACACGTCCTTTTTACCCTTATTATATTATTTTCATACGGGCATTGGGCACTTTTTAATACCACTGTTTCCTGGCCCGGCTCAAATCTGACCATTAATCTTTTATATATATATATATATATATATATATATATATATATATATATATATATATATATATATATATATAGTCATCCCCAAACAGTTTTTTTCGCTGTATCATCAGTGTTGCTAGACATCACACTGCTTCAACCCGGGATCGAAACCCGACTGATTCGGAAACAGTCGGAGATTTTATAACACGATTGAAAGAAAGGCATATTTTTACGTACTTATTCTGTCAATAAATACGCCAATGACTGACAGTGTTCAATTAGAAAAGTGCTTAAAAAATTACTTACTGTATACCACCGGTGGATTTCAAGATGGCGACCTAACCAAACATGACGGGAGGAGGGTAAACCATCCGGATATGATCAAATATAGCCGAAAACTAAAAAATAAATAAATTCTACCAGAAATGGGGTTGCCTATTGCAAAAAAAGAGTTCGGTAGACAAGGTCGAATTTACTGCTTATAAATTTACTGCTTATTATTTACCGAACGCTTCTTTGTAGCCTAGAGGAAAGGCACGTCAGTGTATATGACGGTTCCGTATAGGACGCAGGTTCGAATCCTGTCAAAGAACGAAAATTTTCTATGAAAATTTCTCGGACATTCAGGCCGGTAAATGTTATTTAATACTGTTTATCATAAACAGAGCATTTGTTTAAATACTTGTATCTATAAAATAACAACGTTAAACATAAAAATGTCTTTAATAAATAAATTGTCGGACCTTGTCCATTTTTTTATATATATATATATATATATATATATATATATATCAGAGGATTGCTTCCCAAATACACACACATAGGAAAGAACTCGTTAGGTAAATAATCCAAAGTTCTTTAGTATTTTGGTTATTTTTTAAAAATAGTGCTCGATACAAAAGTAGAGCATAAATATAATTGTTTAAAAAAAATTCGCTTGAAGATGGAACAGAGCTCAGTACTTTAATTCAATTTAATTCAAATAATTATATTGAAAATTTCGGCTCTTGTTTTGAAACATGAGAACTTTTATGTAGCTTTTGGAATCAAATTTTTAAATATATATATATATATATATATATATATATATATATATATATATATATATATATATACACAAATTCAAAAGCTCTGCGTGTTAAATTGTTATTTTTATTTTACTTTATTTTATTTACACATTTATTGCGCACTTTTTTTTAATAATATAGCTTTCTGGTCTAATTCAGCTCTGACCAATAACTTCTTTTATATATATATATATATATATATATATATATATATATATATATATATATATATAAAAGATCGTTTCAGTCACTATAAATTCAATGTAACTTTCTTTTCTCGAGAAATTTAAGATTTTTCTTTTGATTCGGATTAACCAATTTTAAAATAGCCAATTCTCTATGAATTAGTCAGATGATAATTATGATCCGCAAATCAATTTCAGATTTTATCCAGAAAAAAAAACGGTGTAAAACAACTGGAAAACAACGAATGGTGCAAAATCGTTATAAGGAACTGACATGGAAAAGTTTCATTTAAGGTAATCGATATTTAAATAACTAGACGAATACACGATATACAGATATTTCTATAAAATAATCAATTTTATATTTTTCTTCTGTTCATATCTAGTTATCGTTTGTTCATATTTATCTATCAATCATCTTTTCATATATATATATATATATATATATATATATATATATATATATATATATATATATATTAAGAAATGGACAAAAGTACGACAATTTATTTATTAGACATTTTTATGTTTAACGTTCTTTTATATATAAAAAAAAGAACGTTAAACATAAAAAATGTCTTTAATAAATATATATATATGTGTGTGTGTGTGTGTGTGTATTGTCTCTATATCTATCTATCCTCTGTTCATATCTATCTATCTATCTATCGTCTGTATAGATCTCTCTTTCTCTCTATTGTCTGCTTATATCGATCGTCGTTTCATACTTTATATATATATATATATATATATATATATATATATATATATATATATATATATATCGTCTGTTCAAAGCTATCTATCTATATATCGTCTGTTCAAATTTCCCTATCTATTTATCTCTCTCTCTCTCTCTCTCTCTCTCTCTCTCTCTCTCTCTCTCTTCATATCTATCTATCTATCTATCTACCCGAACATGCACTGGACTAGTCAAAGAGGATTTGCAAAGCTAAGCAAGTTTCTGAAAAACGCGAAAAATTCGTCAGAAATTTTAAAAAAAGTAAAAAAAAATGAATGCAGGATTGCTCTGTGATATCCATTCTCTTATAATGTAGTGTATGCTTGACAATCTATCCACAGATGAGGAGAAAATTACAGCAACAGAAATGGAATTCTACAGAAGGATAGTGAGAATTACACGTAACGAGTATGCCGCAAGGAAGACTTAAAGAAAATAGCAACAGAATTATATTTGAATTAGGAAATGACTGGAAAAATTCCTTGAATGTATATTCAGGAATGCGGACTTGTGGAAAAATTACCTGACGATTTTGTGTGAATGGTTAGCAGAACGGGATGCGGGAGACTTAACAAAGGGAGAAAAACTGCTAAGGGCCATTATGGATAGGAAGTTGTGGAGAGCTATGATCTGAAGTGATGCCGTACATAAGAGAACAAGAGAACGTTTACAGCGGTCTGCAATATTTAATGCCAAAAATATTTTTAGATTGTAACAATTTATTGGAGATAATTATTTCCTGATAGAAGCTCAACTGATTAACCCTTAAGTGGCGGGGAGAAAAGATGGATTCATGCCTTTCATATATTTGATTAATTGTTTGATTCGTGTTTTTTTTTTTTTTTTTTACGGCGTGTCAACCTTTTTCTGAATATTAAAAATTCAGAAAATAAGATTTTAAGGGAGATATTAATGGTTTTCTGAAGGAAGTTTTACTAATTAACCCATAGGTGGGGGAGAAGATTTGGATTCATATATTTTCCCGAGAGTATTTGCGCGTAAGTGAATATAACAAAACCGACTGGAACTGGAAATCGTCTCTCCAAGCTCTAATTCCGAGCCATTATTCAATTTCTCACCCCTATATCGCGGTCACCCGTCTAGGTACTGACCAGGCTAGACTTTACTTAACTTCGGTGACCGTACGAGAACAGGTGTTTCAACGTGATATGGCCATAACTGGGCAGGTTTTGAACTCTTCAAGTGATGCAGTTTTTTGAGAGAAAAAATTAAATTGAAGATGATATTTTCCCTGAAATGTAGTTATGAAGATTCCTTAAAATTTCAGGTGAGACGTGGAAAATATAGTATAATTTCACAGGTGAACAAATCAAATACTTTGTTTTGTTTTTTTTTCGAAGATGTGTACCTCACCTGTAATTTAGGACCACGGCCATGTAATTTCTTTCTTTTTACATACAAAGCGACAGTTTGCCGCTAACTCTGATATATGCACATGCGCAATACTCTCCTTCATAAAACAGACGCCATTTCAACTTCATACATGAAAATATAATGTCAACCTGGACCTACAACGAGGCACGGTGAACTGGTCCACTCTTAAACTCTTGGGATTCCTCAATTCGAGCCGCTATTCATTACTCTACCGTAGCCATCCGAGCCGCTATCCATAACTCCCCGCCAGCCAAGAACAAAAGTGCCCAGTCCTCGCGACCAGTGTCATGTTGGCGTCGATATCACACCATATTTCGTTTCTCTTCGTGCAGTGAGAACGTACATCCGTCGTGTTAAGGATCTTCGTGACTGGGCGTCTTCTCCGATCTAACATGAGAATTGTTTACGCTACTACCGGCCAAAAAGAGATCATGTTAATATTATTTTCAAGTTCCTCGTTCGAATTCCGATCGAATCCATTACATTCATTTACGCGCTAATACCCATGGGAAAGATATGAATCCTCTTCATCTTCCCACCCCCAGCTATGGGTAAATAGCAGGACAGACTGTATCCTTGGGTGCCAAGTGGTCTAGGAGAAGGACAACTCTGAATTGGAAACCCGATCCTCCTGGTCGGATATTCTGCAAGGAATTTAAAGGCATAATATTAAATTAATGTTAAAATGAATCGCATATATTGATGACACCACATTTAAAAAAAAAAATAGACCAACAGTTCATTTTTTACATTATTTACATTATTCGGACTATTTTCCTCGTCTTTGTCGCTATATTTATTACAACGTTTTGGCCGTTGTACGCTCCGGCCTTCTTCAGGTGGTCGGAATGTCGAACTGAACCCTTTATTTCGCTCACTGGGGTAGAGTGTTCTAGTTCTAGGTGCCATATTTAATGGCTGTCAGATATCAGTTATCTCCTGTTAATTTCTCTCTGAAAGTTCTCCACTGCCTTAGTTGGGTATTAACATTCCAACCACCTAAAGAAGGCCGCAGCATACAACGGCCGAAACGTTGTAATAAATATGGCGACAAAGATGAGGACTATAGTCCGAATAATGTAAATAATGTACATAATACCTCATCTCAGAAATATAGACAGTTCATTTTCTTCCTTTTTTCTGTTTTAAGTTAATCATTGATAGATTTAGACTTTATAACTTACCAATCTTTTACAGTTTATTTAAAGCCAGAATTTTTTTTTTTAGATTGTAAGAAACTTATGAAGACAATCACCATATATTGATGATACCATATTTCAATAGAATAGAATGGCATCTCACCTATCTGAGAGAAATGTTATATGTATTCATTGATTTGATATTTTACGGTTTACCAACCGTTTGTAGGTTATTTAAAGCCAGAAAAATAGTTTCTCTACATTGAGCGTCTCTTAGGGCTTGTATTGATGAAAGTAATAGTGTAGGTAACAATAAAATAAAACAAAAACTAACATCAGAACAAAAGAAAAGTTGGAAAATTGACGTACGTCAAAGTGAAAAGAAAACGGGAGAAATCACTGTTTCTAATATGTAGGTTTTCAGATAAAGCCTTTGAAAGATGCCGCCATTTGTAAAGAAGGAATTCCTTTGAGAGCACCGAAAACTGCGTTAATCTCAGACTGAATATAATGAGGAAGCTTTATCACCATCTTCTGTTATATCACTTTTGAAATTGCATGCCAGGGGAAAAACAATGGATAGCAGCTCGGATTGAGAAATCGGAGAGTCGAGTTCGAATCCCAGTCGGGTTCGTTATATTCATTTACGGGCAAATTAAAAAAAACCTTTGGTGATAATAATCTACCTCTCATTCTCCTTCCTAGATATGGGTTAATTAGTTGGAATTGTATCAATAAATAATCATTATCTCCCCCCAAAAATGCTACAATCAAAAACTATTTTTCTGGCTTTAAATAACCTACAAACGGTTGATAAACCGTAAAATATCAAATCAATGAATACATATAACATTTCTCTCAGATAGGTGAGATGCCATTCTATTCTATTGAAATATGGTATCATCAATATATGGTGATTGTCTTCATAAGTTTCTTACAATCTAAAAAAAAAAATTCTGGCTTTAAATAAACTGTAAAAGATTGGTAAGTTATAAAGTCTAAATCTATCAATGATTAACTTAAAACAGAAAAAAAGGGAAAAATGAACTGTCTCTATTTCTGAGATGAGGTATTATGTACATTATTTACATTATTCGGACTATAGTCCTCATCTTTGTCGCCATATTTATTACAACGTTTCGGCCGTTATATGCTCCGGCCTTCTTTAGGTGGTTGGAATGTTAATACCCTACTAAGGCAGGTGAGAACTTTCAGAGGGAAATTGACAGGAGATAACTGATAATTGACATCCATTAAACATGGCACATGAAACTAGAACAGTCTACCCCAGTTAGTGAAATAAAGGGTTCAGTTCGACATTCCGACCACCTGGAGAAGGCCGGAGCATACAACGACCGAAACGTTGTAATAAATATGGCGACAAAGATGAGGAAAATAGCCCGAATAATGTAAATAATGTAAAAAATGAACTGTTGGTCTAATTTTTTGGAAATGTGGTGTCATCAATATATGCGATTCATTTTAACATTAATTTAATATGTCTTTAAATTCCTTGCAGAATATCCGACCAGGAGGATCGGGTTTCCAATTCAGAGTTGTCCTTCTCCTAGACCACTTGGCACCCAAGGATACAGTCTGTCCTGCTATTTACCCATAGCTGGGGGTGGGAAGATGAAGAGGATTCATACATAGCCCTAAGAGACTCTCAATGTAGAGAGTTACTGATTGTTTTAAGGGCGGTGTTAATAAAACGTGCGTATTATAGGACGTGTAGAAAAGATATCTGTCGATCCTGGATTGAAAAGACTAATATCTTTATGCTCAGGGAAGCATCATCTTGTTCGATAGACTAATTCAGTCATAATAAGGATATTAATCCCTCACTCACTAAAGTTTCCCTAGATTATTGGCTCTCTTTGCTTAATCTACTTTGCTGGTAATCTTAGGTAATCTTTAAATTTTAGACTAATTTGTCTGTTTAACGGCACATCAACTCCTTATGGGAAATTTAATGTCAAAATTTAATTTTCTTATGAGCTTCGGTGTAATAAAAATATTATGTTATTGTGCTTTCGCAAGTGAATTCATGGTAGATAATACTCAGCTTTTGTGCGTATATATGTTTGGGTGGAACTAATTACCAGAGGCGGTGATTTGTGGGTTTTATGTTGTAGTTTTGTTGAAGTTATAGTTTGGAAAACAGTTTAGTTTCTTTAATAAATTCTAGAATATCATATGGCTTAATGTCATGAAATTGCTTTAATGTTGGTTGTTTAGTGATATTTTTCCGGATTTGGGTGTAGCCGCAACAATTTCTTAGTATGTGTGTATTGTTGGTAATTTTTCTATAAATATGTATTTTTGGTAATTTTTCATATTTGAAAGTGTATTACTAATATTTTTATTTTTTTTATATTTTTACTATATTTTTTCTTTTTTATCTAGTCTTTTTTTTTTTTTTCAGTGGGAGTCATTAATGCCGATAGTGGGACCCGAACAGATTCTACCATTAAGGGCCAGTGTAAACCTGCGCATAACAACAATTAAGATGTGTTTCCACGCACCTCAAAACCTCCAATCTCCCAATCAGAGGCCTTGCTGCTGACGGTAGTTTATCGTCATACCCAGGAATACATCCTATGGAGAATATGTTACGTGGTAATAATTATGGGAAATGAGCTGCCTCAGATCAACTTACTCGTTATCAAATACGGGGTGGGGGATGTGGATTATTTGCCATCCAGAACATGAAGTACTGCACGCAGTTTGGTATTTTCTCGACTGATACAAAGAAATTTTCATTTTTTTTCTTCCAACATCTTTTGCGATTACATGAATAATAATTACCTTCCCAGACCAAAACAAATTACTAAATAAACGATCAGAACTCATTTCAAAATGCAGACATGAAAAAAATTTTCACTACGTTACTTAAAAATCGAAAACTGAAAAGAATAAATAAAAATAAAGCAAAAAGAAGTAAAATGAATTAATCCAAATAAATAAATAAAGTGAATAATAAACAAATTAACAAACCACTCCCGCCAAAGTAACCGTCAAAATAGACGACAGCAATCAATTCAAAAACTGAACTCTGCTGGGAAGGAAAAAAATATAATTCACTTCCGAACCTAAACAAACAAGTAAATAAACGATCAGAACTCATCTCAAAATTTAAAAATCGGAAACAGAAAAAAATAAATAAAAATAAAAGAATATAAAAAATAATCCAAATAGATAAACAAATGCATAAACCGCTCTCGCAAAAATAACCGTTCGAATAGAATACCCACAATACATCACTGACCCGTAAAAACAAATAGTCGAGAAAAAACACAACACATCTGTCCTGATGATTGCGTTTAGCATGAAATAGTCTGTCATCTATGAATGTTGACTTCAATGTTCACTTTTATATTTACATACGCTCTATCTCTGACATTAACTTTATCCCATAAATATAGCATAGATTAAAACTATATTCCTTTTATATTTATATATATATATATATATATATATATATATATATATATATATATATATATATTATGTGAAAATCTATAGAAAATAGGAAAGAACTGGTTAGGTAAATAATCCAAAGTTCCTTAGTATTTTAGTTATTATTTTAAAAAAATAGTGCTCGATACAGAAGTAGAGCATATTTCGCTTGAAGATGGAACGGAGCCCATTTTAATTTAAACTCAATTTAATTTAAAGGATTATATTGAAGTTTTCGGCTCTTGTTTTGAAACATGAGACCTCTTATGTAGCGATTTGGAATCATATTTTTAAATAAATAATTATATATATAGATAGATAGATAGATAGATAGATAGATAGATATTGTGTAAAAAGACACGGTGGATAGCGGCTCGAATGGAGGAATCGGAGAGTATTAGGATCCATTACATTCACTTACGTACTATTATCATTGGGAAAGGTATGAATCCTCTTCTTCTCTTCCCAGCTATGGGTAAATAGCAAAACAGACTGGGTTCTATAACCTTGGTTGGTAACTGGTCTACGGGAAGGAAAAGTTCAGGATTTAAAACCGGCTCGCAGAGGTTTGGGCTCCGTCATGCTATATTGCCCAAGAAACACCACTTCTACTGCAGCTAGCAGTACACATGGTGACCCTACTTTTTTTTATCCTATGACCCTACGACAGGTCATAGGATAAAAAAAAATTGTGTAGTTTAATCAAATTGAAAATTGTTTAAAACGATGTAACTGTGTAAACCTTTTTCTAAAGTATTGTTTTGCTTGCCATGTCGACAATATTGTTAAATCTCTCAGAATAATTCTGCTGATAAGACAAATTGGATAATAGTTCTTAGTTCTTACCGACACGTTTCGTCATTCGATTTTATCAAGGCAAGTGATAAGAAATAAAACCTTTATGTTGTGTAGTTCCATTGATTTTGGAAATTCAAAAAAAACGACGCTCCTGTGTAAACTTCTTTCTGGTTCTTGGTAATTTTTTTTTTCCTTTTATTTATGCCTTGATAAAGTTGAATGACGAAACCTGACGGCAATGACTAAGAAATATTTTCCAATTGTCTTTTTATTCCAATTGTATTAACTGCGGAATAATTATCCAAAATGTTATGCAATGTGATCAACCCTGACTCGGGTTTCGATTCCAGTCACTGACAGCCATGATGTGGCTTCCCTCTGTCCTTTCTACAAATATTTTCGTGGGAACTGCTCTGACGAGCTACTTTCAATTGTTCCCAACTGCATGAATTTAAGCGTGCTTCTAAATTGGCATCTGGTCCAACTCTTTTACTGTCGAAACAGTTAAATGCAAACGCCTCTTGTACTGCAGCAGCTTCTTCTCTCGAACTTCCTGACAGTAGGATTTCCTTCATATATATATATATATATATATATATATATATATATATATATATATATATATATATACTAAGCTTTCAACACCAAGCAAAGGGAAGCTACTGGCGCGCAAGGGGTTACAGAGTTGGAGCGAGAAAAAGAGGAGTGATAGAGGAAAGCGTGAAGAGAAGGATAGGGGGATAGACCAGGGCATCTGGAGACGTCGATTGACGTTACATTTGAATAGTTGGAGATTACAGCTATCAGGAAAACAAGAAATGGAGTTCCACAGGCGAGAAGTGCGAGACATGAAGCTATTGGAGTAGAAGAGACGGCTACATTTAACAGTTTTGACAGTGAAAGCGTGAGAGCGAGATGCCAGCCTAGTTGAGCGCTTAAATTCATGAAGTCTACATATATATATATATATATATATATATATATATATATATATATATATGTAATTATTCATTTTAGATATGATTCCAACACTACATTATGTAGCGTTGGAATCATATTTTAAATAAATAATTATATTTATGCTCTACTTTTGAATCGAGCACTATTTTTTAAAATAATAACAAAAATACTGAAGAACTTTTGGATCATTTACCTAACGAGTTCTTTCCTATTTTCTATATATTTTACACACACACACACACACACACACACACACACACACACACACACACACACACACATATATATATATATATATATATATATATATATATATATATATATATATATATATATATATATATATATATATATATATATATATATATATATATATATATATATATATATATATATATATATATATGCATGCATATAGGAAAAACTACCATAGGAAAACTGTGTATTTTTAACCAACGCGTTTCGTCCAACGTGGACTTTTTCAAGGCAAGAACGAAGTGAATTTATTGAAACAAAGTATCTATGAACAACAAGCAAAATTCCGTTAATAACTTGAAGAATGTAGAAACGCCATTGTATATCCATATGGTCAACTGAAAAATTACGTCACTTAGTTCATGTTTGAAGTTAATATTGACAAGTTTTGAAATATTGTTTTTATTGTTGAGTTGATTTTTTGATGTCAACGAACACTCGTTACCACTTTTGTGATGCCAACGAATACTCGTTGTCACTTTCGTAAAGACCGTTGTAGTAGAGACCTTGTAATCGCAGATACAATTTATAGTAAGGCCGTTGGACAATGGCGATTTCAGATGTCTACGAATAACACTCACACTATTAGTACTTGCTCGATAATACTCGCTCGAATAGTAATCACCGTATAGTGATCCGGATAGGGAAATAGTATATAGTGAATAGAGTAGAGAATAGCGGTCCGTATAGTAATAGAGGATAGAGTAGAAATAGTGATCAATTAGACACACGCCACCTCCCATATATGCGTTTCCTATATGGTCACGTGGTCTACTTAATTCACTAATGGGATCGCCGGTGTTTGCTCACCGGCCATCAATGTTCAAACTCAAGTGTCGGCAGCTACACTTTATCCAACAAATAATATAACAATTGACTACACATTTTTCCTTTATCAATATTCTTTTTCTACAGGTCAATTCTGAGATTTTTTATACCCCCCCCACGCACGCATATATATATATATATATATATATATATATATATATTTAAAAATATGATTCCAACATATTTTTAAATAAGTAATTATATTTATGCTTTACTTTTGTATCGAGCACTATTTTTTTAAAATAATAACAAAAATACTAAAGAACTTTGGATCATTTACCTAACGAGTTCTTTCCTATTTTCTATATATTTCACACACACACACACACACACACACACACACACACACACACACACACACACACACACACACACACATATATATATATATATATATATATATATATATATATATATATATATATATATACTGAGTGTAACAGCAAAATTGTCCAAATCATGTAACATGGGATAATAATCCATCCTGCAAAATGTTTAATTTCTAAAAAAAAAAACATTAGACTAATTGAGTTTCTTCTTTCCAGGTTTTCAGGTAGGAGGTTCAGCCAACTTGACCCCCTTTGACGTAAGGATCGCTGAAAAAAAAAACCTTTGAGTTATTCAGCTACAAAGGGAACGGGTTACAACCGTTTTGTGTCAGCCACACTATGTTTTCCCAACTGAGCAATGCTGAGATTAAAAAAAAAGATCATTCAGGCCTTCATCAAGAACCATCAAGAAAACTTTTTAAAAAAGTGGAAGCTCTAGAGAGGAAATCTTGATCAAGAGATTAAAACAACAAGAGGGATCATCATTTTAACTTAGCGTTCAATGCATTCTTATCGTTCGAAGTAGAGGCCAATAGTGTTATAAAAACCTCGGAGTATTCCAGTAGCATATCTTTAATCATTTCTAAGAAAAAAATGGTTCAAAACTTGATCTAACAATTAGACAATTTTGCTGTTACACAATGTGGACAGTTTTGCTTATACACTCGGTACATATATAGCATTTTTTTAAAAAAATATATATATATATATATATATATATGTATATGTATATATAGGTGTGTGAGTGTGTGCAGGTTTGTAGAAAAATAGGTAAGAACACGTTAGGTAAGTAGTCCAGGATTCTTTAGTATTTTTGTTTTTATTTAAAAAAACAAAACAATGCTCCATACGGAAGTAGAGCTTAGATTATAATCATTTTATTCCTTCGCTACATAAGAGTTCTCATGTTTCAAAAGCGGGAGCCGAAACCGTCAATATAATTATTAAAATTAAATTGAATTAAGGTAATAAGATGAAACAGGGTTTGTTACCTTAATTTAATTTTAATAATTATATTGATGGTTTCAACTCGTTTTTGAAAAACATGATAACACTTATGTAGCGAAGGAATCATATTTAAAAAAAAAAATTATAATTATATATATATATATATATATATATATATATATATATATATATATATATATGGTCGTCGTCGTTCATTGAACTCGCTGCCTAGTATTAGGGGGTGCGCACCGACATTTTCTTTTATGTTGGACCTGAAGAGACCACCGCAGTCACAACACGGTGCTTTAGGAGACTTCAGGAGATCGAGGCTTTTTTTGGGGGATTTCTTTGTCTCTTCTATTTGATTACTGGTGTTTTCGAAAGATGTTGTTTTTTTCATGGACCGCTCTTCGCCAGTTGATTCACTCTGCCGCTTCTGTTTATAGTTGCATGTAAGGAGTCGTGATGTGGCTTCCCTCTGTCTTTTCTACTAATATTTTCTCGTCAACTGCTCTGACGATCTTTTTTTTATTTGTCTCCGAACTGCATGAATTTAAGCGTGCTACTAGGTTAGAATCTCGGTCCCACTTTTTCACAGTCGAAACAGTTAAATATCACCGCTTCTTCTACTCCAACAGCTGCTTCTCTTGCACTTCCCGACAGTGGAACTCCCTTCCTCTTAGTTGCTTCCCTGCTAGCTATAATCTTCGAATATTTAAATGTAATGTCAGTCGACATTTTCTGATGCCTTGATCTTGATCTCCGTCCTTCGCTATATTTTTTACTCAAACACCCTCACACTCTGTAACCCCTTGCGTGCTAGTGACACTCCCACTTTGCTCGGGGTGAAATGCTTGAAAAAAATTCTATATTTATGGGTAAAAGTATTTAATATCAGATATAAAGCATATTTACATAGAGAATATAAAGGTGGACACTGAGATGAACACCTAGTGGAGACAATCTGCTTCATGCTTAGACGCCATCGTCAGGCCGTGAAGACATTGAGTGAAGATCAGACATAGACTGACAATTGCATTCAAGGATGAAACTGACTATCACCTCCGTGTTCACTCATGCATATATGTGTGTGTGGGTCTTTATTTATATATATATATATATATATATATATATATATATATATATATATAGATAGATAGATAGATAGATAGATAATATTAGTGCTAAATATACATACATATGCAAAATATATAAAAATACCCATACATGTATATTTTTTGAATAAAAATTCCAAGAGGAAGAATCTAGGTAGAGCTCAATGTCCAGGACAGAGTAAGGATATAATAAAAAGGCTTAAACACTAATACTCCATGGTCATAATTTATTCCATTGGAATCGTAAATACGATCCAATTCATCAGACCTACAAATTCAAAAAGAAAACAGAAAAAACAACTCCGGAAATAAAAACAGAATTTAGAGAGAGTGTAAGTATGAGGAGGAGGGAGATTAAACCTTAACAGAGAGAATTTTAGGAGAGGTGGATGGAAGGGGTTTAAGTAAGAGAAAAATGAATGTTGTCGGATGTCTAATGCATAAAGATACATTTCGTGGTGACATACACACACCATAGACAATCTAATGTTAGAATAAGAGGGAGGGAAAGACGAGATATTTCATTAAATAATATAGACAAGTGTTGTATATTTACTGTATGTAAATTCATTCATAACGTCTGATAAGCTTAATAACATTATCATTAAACGAAGAAAGAAAATCACAATATTGATACATATTTTGTAATCCAATCTAAGCTTTCGGCTTACATAAGCCATTATCAAAGATGACAATTACAGTAAAATATATATTTAGGCATTTAAAACAACATGCCAGGCCGCATACACAATTCGGTAAAATCCTTGTTGAAAACACAACCATACTTAAACATAAAAACAATAAACAGAAACTAAAAAGTTATATATATAAAACAGTTAAAACCTAACCTGACCAAAATAAACTATGAAATCTCCACAAATATTCTTAAGTGTCTATAAATGGTAACAGAAGCCATTGGTATACACCAACGGCTTCCCTTACTTCATACTTCTCGAAATCACTCTCGCGTGGTCATGTGTGACGTCATAAGCTTTGGTGCGATTTTCGCTTCCAGCGTCTTATATACACCTGTTTATCGTTGCTTGGAAATCATCCATGTAAACAGAAACAGACTATCACCACATTCTTGTCCGTGTATTGCTTAATATATTGTACTGTAATTGTCATCTTCCAGCTTAGATTGGATTAAAAAATATGGATCAATATTGTGATTTTCTTTCTTCGTTTAATGATAATGTTATTAAGCTTATCAGACGTTATGAAAAGAATTTACATAAAATAAATAGACAACACTTGTGTATATTATTTAATGAAACATGTATGAATGAAAAAATCCTGCCTAAATAAACAATATATATATATATATTAAACATTCCCCAGAGTTACCCTGTAGATATAAATGACAATAGGAAAACTGTAATGTAATGTGGATTTTCTCAAGACAAAAAAAAAACGAAATTTAAAACAAAGTAACTAATAATAACAAAACAAAATGTCCTTAACAACTGGAAGAATTTAGACAATGCTATTTTCATACTGTTAACTGACAATTACGTCAGTTACTGTCACGTGTGGAGATATTGTTATTATTGCTGTGTTTACGTATTCAACCATTTTCTTTTGATTTCACGATACTGTTGTGTACCTTTGTTTGGGATAGTAGTAATTCTGTTAAGAAAGGTGAAATAGGGAAAAAGCCTGGGCGTAGTTTAATATTTGGATAATATTCAACCTATCCCATGTAAATAATGTTAAACCATTATGGATATACTCCGATCCTCAATCACTAATAGCAAAAATATTTCTGAAGCAGGCATGTATAAAACAAATTGCCAAAATTGTTCCTTCCAATATTGGAGAAACAAGTAGAAATTTAAAACAACGCATTTATGAGCACAAGGAGACCTCACAAAAAACAACTTATCTAATGCACTAGTCATAGATAGAAATAAATTCAACCACAGTTTTGAATTTAAAATGCTACACTCATAAAAAATGAAAATAACTCACTCAGAAGGAAAATCATCGAGAGTGCCGCCATTGAATATTTTTGGAATAACTGATCGATTAGATAATAACTAATCCAGTAGATTAGTTATTCCCAAAAATTCTCTGGAGGATTAAAGAGAGCTTGATACTTTAATTCAATTTAATATTAAAAATTATATTGAAGTTTTTGGCTGCTGTTTTTGAAACATGAGAACTCTTATGTAGCGAAGGAATCATATTTTTAAAAAATAATTATAATATATATATATATATATATATATATATATATATATATATATAACGTCATCCACAGACAGACTGTTTCGCTGTTTCCCAGCATTTCCCTGACGATCCATTTACGTGAAACCTAGGTAGGATTGCCTGGCTCTTTATGTTTTTATATATATATATATATATATATATATATATATATATATATATATATATAATATATAAATATATATAATATATATATATATAAATATATATATATAAATATATATAATATATATGAATATATACATATATATAATATATATATATATATATATATATATATATATACATATATATATATATATATAGAGAGAGAGAGAGAGAGAGGGAGGGAGGAGATAGAGTGACATGAATGGCGAGGCTGATTATATATATATATATATATATATATATATATATATATAAAGGAAGTGATGTAGGTATAAGGACATTTATCAATGAATTTCTAGATATAAGATTCAATTATGGTGGCCTTTAGAGAACTGCAAAATCGCACTGTCTGTGCGTGGAGAGAGAGAGAGAGGAAATATTAGTGTGTATATGTGTGTGCTTGAGTGGACGGCAAATCTTAATTTATATCCATTTTTCCATAAAAGCGCATATTTCCAAACATTGATGAATATTTATCTTCGAGTTGTTCATAAAATAGAAAAAAAAAAGATGCCACAACGAAAGAGAAAGACAAAGATATTATGTTTACGGGACACACATAAAAGAAAAAAATAATCGCAAAAATTCTTGAACCGTACAAGAATTTCTCCCCGCCATTTCTCGAGATGTATTTGTATTTTTTTTTTTAAGTTTTCCGTAGCGGACGCCTGTCATTGCCTGATCATAAATCTCTTCGTTTCAATCTCGTCTACAATGCGTAAAATTAAAAAAAAAATACCCTTTACTTTCATGGCAGAAATTCTCTTCGTGATTTCCTCGATTCCGGTACTCGAAAGACAATAAAATTCTGTTCTGCTGCCTAAAGAATCGCCGAAGAGATTTCGAAACAAGTGCAGATTGTCTTCTGAGCAACAGATTCGAAACTTAACACGCTACTCAGAATTCTCGATAGTTTGCTTTTTTCTGTTTCTTACTTTGCTTAGCGGCATATCAACATCTCATGGGTCATTTAATGCCGAAATTTAATTTTCTTGGAAGCATTAATAATTTCTTTAACCAAAATATATTGCTAGTATTTTTACTATAAAAAATGTATTTTTATACTATCATAGTGTTTTCAGGGGTTTACTATTTGCCATAGTTGGGACCCTAACAGGTGCTAACACCTGGGTGGATCTGGGGACAACAGCAATTAAGAGTTGATTCCACGCTCTTCAAGGCTTCCCGATCAGAGTCCTTACTCTCGGATTTAGTTTACCGTCATGCCGAGGGCGTCGATAGACTGGCGAGAAAATATCGCTTATTTCTTATTGAGAACGATTTCACTTCAAATGAAAAGTTAAAAGTTCATGCAAACTATTTTTTTCATTTTCCCTTTCGATAATTAAAAACAAACAAACAAAAAATAACCCGCTATTTATAGGTTTCTAATTTTCAAAAGTCAGTTAAAATTGTTTTCTTTCAGATGAGGTTGTAAAAAGATACGAGTTACTTCCCCTTTTTATGTCAACCATTTTAACAAGTAATTTTTACGCTATTTTTTCATCCAATGCCGCTTTTCTTAGAGACTTACTGAATGGGATTATTTTATGGGCGAAGGAATGATATGTTATAAGAGTATGCATCCACTGGGCCATGTGTCCACAAGGACACGTCTAACCCACGTCTTTATCCACGGGATAAAGATGTTGGTTAGATCCAGTGACTAGCCCCAAAGAGTTGTTAGTTCACTGCCAGGATACAGCAGTGGGTAAGCAAACTTGGAGAGTTGAGCTAAAGGGCAATAACTGAGACACCCGGAAGAGGCACGACACGTGGAACTGGAACAATCTACCCCAGTGGATGAAATAAAGGGTTCGGTTCGTAATTCCAGTCACCTGAAGAAGGCTGAAGCGTACAACGGCCGAAACGTTGTGAATATGGCAATGAAGATGAGGATAACAATTCGAATAATGTAAATGATATAAATAATGAAATTCTTTTACGCCATTTCTATTAACAGTTATAGATTTCTTGACAGTCGCGTAGGTCGATTTGTAATCAATATGTTCATCGTCAGACAGGATGCTGGAAGGAATGACTCTTTTACCCTTGCATGCAATTTCATCCATCAAATAACACAAGTTTGTGATAAAACTTCTTCATTCTATTCAGTCGGAGATTAACGAAACTTTTGGTGCTCTCAAAGGAATCCATCTGTCGAAATAACGGCACCTTTCAAAGACATTTCTGAAAACCTCCAAGTCAGAAACTGTGATTTCATTCCTTTCTTTATTACTTTTCACTTTTACATTTGTTAACTTTCCTAATGATTTGCAGATATGATGTTAGCTTTAAAATTGCAAATCCATTTCGGAAGAGGTTATGGCCTCTACCATTACTTTGACATTGTTATTGGGTAAAGGCTTTGCAAGATGTTGTCTGCACAGTAAAAAAAAGAATCATAAATAAATATAAAAAAATTTAAGAACCAAAAAAAGCAATTCTGAATTAGATCCTGTTGGGACTTAAACTAGACCCAGACCGCAAATGAAACGCGTATTTTCGATCCATTGGTAAAGATGCGGTAAAAATGGTCGGCTCCCTGTACCGATTCAGTAGGTATCGGACTCTTCCTGATATACTCTCTCTTAACCAGAGCTAGTTCAGGACAAAAATAGGGCACTGGTGCTGCATATAAACAGAAGCTGTTCAGTCTTCACTTTCCGTTCTCAATCTATATAATACTAAAAGTCTGTTATTGCGTGCGTGCTTGTGTGGTGCGTCCGTCCTGCGCATAATGATTTAAGTTAATCTGATTTAAGTGAATAAAATTTAAAAAATACGTATTGTTTATACAGTAAGTATTATTAACTTTCTTCAAACAAACATTTTTTTTTTAATTAAAATATTTTTAAGTTAAAAGACAGACACAGTGAGACCCCACTTTGCTGTTTCGTCCAGTTATTTGTAGAGAAATTATTTATATTTCAGATTTATTTAAACAAACAATATTTTAAATTTGAAAATAAAAAAGTTAAGTTAATCGGCTTTAAAAATTATTTAACTGAATAAAATTTAAAAATACGAGTTGTTTATACAGTAAGTATTATGAATTTAACCTTCTTCAAAAAGACATTTTTAATTAAAATATTTTAAGTTAGACAGAAACAAAGAGATGCTGCTTTGCTGTTTCGTCCAGTTGTTTGTAGAGTAATTATTTATATTTAAGCTTTATTCAAACAATATTTTAAATGTTTAAAATATATATTTTTGGCAGATTAAAAAAATATTTTTATGTTAATCTGATTGAAAGTTCTGTTCCTGTTAAATGGTGTAAACAATCAGTCCAATGATGACACGTGCGAACTGAATTATTTAACTATATATAAGGAAAATTTCATTTGAATGTTGAAATCAACTTCAATGTTTTATAAGCAGAACCGTCAAAGAGCCACCTGTCGTATCTAAAGTATCTGTAGTGTTTATAGGATCTAAAGCGTCTCTTCGTCTCTGAAGGCGACGGATTATTTCGCGCCCTACAACATCTTTCTCACAGAAGAAACGGCGCAAGGCTATCGCTACTCTGTTGCTATTTCCATGGAAAATGTTCTACCACTCCGAACCTTCACGGCCAAGACCCGTCATGTCAAGCACATTGTAGCGTGCCACTCTTCTTCCCTTCGTAATTCTCTGGTGAAATATAAGTTCTAGTCAAGCTTATTCTGCTCACGAACCACTGCTCGTCCTGGATAAGACGTTAAACTACATCCGCGTCCTGGGTAAGACAATAAACTACTGTTGCCTCTTCTTCATGTGCGAGGAGATTGTCCAGCATTCACTGCCATATAACAGGACTGATATTATATAACCGTTCAGCATTCTTTTCTTTGTTTCTATTGCCTCAAGTATCTTCTTCATTTGTGAGAAGATTGTCCAGCATTCACTGCCATATAGGAGGACTGATATTATATAACCGTTCAGCACCCTTTTCTTTGTTTCTGTTGCCTCAAGTCTCTTCTTCATCTGTGAGGAGATTGTCCAGCATTCACTGCCATATAGGAGGACTGATATTATATAACCGTTCAGCACCCTTTTCTTTGTTTCTCTTGCCACAAGTCTCTTCTTCATCTGTGAGAAGATTGTCCAGCATTCACTGCCATATAGGAGGACTGATATTATATAACCGTTCAGCATTCTTTTCTTTGTTTCTGTTGCCTCAAGTCTCTTCTTCATCTGTGAGGAGATTGTCCAGTATTCACTGCCATATAGGAGGACTGATATTATATAATCGTTCAGCACCCTTTTCTTTGTTTCTGTTGCCTCAAGTCTCTTCTTCATCTGTGAGGAGATTGTCCAGTATTCACTGCCATATAGGAGGACTGATATTATATAACCGTTCTTCACCCTTTTCTTTGTTTCTGTTGCCTCAAGTCTCTTCTTCATCTGTGAGGAGATTGTCCAGTATTCACTGCCATATAGGAGGACTGATATTATATAACCGTTCTTCACCCTTTTCTTTGTTTCTGTTGCCTCAAGTCTCTTCTTCATCTGTGAGGAGATTGTCCAGCATTCACTGCCATATAGGAGGACTGATATTATATAACCGTTCAGCATTCTTTTCTTTGTTTCTATTGCCTCAAGTCTCTTCTTCATCTGTGAGGATGTTGTCCAGCATTCACTGCCATATAGGAGGACTGATATTATGTAAACGTTCATCACCCTTTTCTTTGTTTCTGTTGCCTCAAGTCTCTTCTTCATCTGTGAGGAGATTGTCCAGTATTCACTGCCATATAGGAGGACTGATATTATATAATCGTTCAGCACCCTTTTCTTTGTTTCTGTTGCCTCAAGTCTCTTCTTCATCTGTGAGGAGATTGTCCAGTATCCACTGCCATATAGGAGGACTGATATTATATAACCGTTCAGCGCCCTTTTCTTTTTTTCTGTTGCCTCAAATCTCTTCTTCATCTGTGAGGATGTTGTCCAGCATTCACTGCCATATAGGAGGATTGATATTATATAACCGTTCATCACCCTTTTCTTTGTTTCTGTTGCCTCAAGTCTCTTCTTCATCTGTGAGGAGATTGTCCAGCATTCAATGCTATATAGGAGGACTGATATTAGATAACCGTTCAGCACTCTTTTCTTTGTTTCTGTTGCCTCAAGTCTCTTCTTCATCTGTGAGGAGATTGTCCAGCATTCACTGCCATATAGGAGGACTGATATTATATAACCGTTCTTCACACTTTTCTTTGTTTCTGTGGCCTCAAGTCTCTTCTTCATCTGTGAGGAGATTGTCCAGTATTCACTGCCATATAGGAGGACTGATATTATATAACCGTTCAGCACCCTTTTCTTTGTTTCTGTTGCCTCAAGTCTCTTCTTCATCTGTGAGGAGATTGTCCAGCATTCACTGCCATATAGGAGGACTGATATTATATAACCGTTCCGCACCCTTTCTCTGTTACTGTTGCCTGAAGTCTCTTCTTCATCTGTGAGGAGATTGTCCAGTATTCACTGCCATATAGGAGGACTGATATTATATAACCGTTCAGCGCCCTTTTCTTTGTTTCTGTTGCCTCAAATCTCTTCTTCATCTGTGAGAATGTTGTCCAGCATTCACTGCCATATAGGAGGACTGATATTATATAACCGTTCAGCACCCTTTTCTTTGTTTCTGTTGCCTCAAGTCTCTTCTTCATCTGTGAGGAGATTGTCCAGCATTCATTGCCCTATAGGAGGACTGATATTATATAACCGTCCAGCACCCTTTGCTTTGTTTCTGTTGCCTCAAGTCTCTTCTTCATCTGTGAGATTGTCCAGCATTCACTGCCATATAGGAGGACTGATATTATATAACCCTTCAGCACCCTTTTCATTGTTTCTGTTGCCTCAAGTCTCTTCTTCATCTGAGAGGAGATTGTCCAGCATTCATTGCCATATAGAAGGACTGATATTATATAACCGTTCAGCACCCTTTTCTTTGTTTCTGTTGCCTCAAGTCTCTTCTTCATCTGTGAGGAGATTGTCCAGTATCCACTGCCATATAGGAGGACTGATATTATATAACCGTTCTTCACCCTTTTCTTTGTTTCTGTTGCCTCAAGTCTCTTCTTCATCTGTGAGGAGATTGTCCAGCATTCACTGCCATATAGGAGGACTGATATTATATAACCGTTCTTCACACTTTTCTTTGTTTCTGTTGCCTCAAGTCTCTTCTTCATCTGTGAGGAGATTGTCCAGTATTCACTGCCATATAGGAGGACTGATATTATATAACCGTTCAGCACCCTTTTCTTTGTTTCTGTTGCCTCAAGTCTCTTCTTCATCTGTGAGGAGATTGTCCAGCATTCACTGCCATATAGGAGGACTGATATTATATAACCGTTCCGCACCCTTTTCTCTGTTACTGTTGCCTGAAGTCTCTTCTTCATCTGTGAGGAGATTGTCCAGTATTCACTGCCATATAGGAGGACTGATATTATATAACCGTTCAGCGCCCTTTTCTTTGTTTCTGTTGCCTCAAATCTCTTCTTCATCTGTGAGAATGTTGTCCAGCATTCACTGCCATATAGGAGGACTGATATTATATAACCGTTCAGCACCCTTTTCTTTGTTTCTGTTGCCTCAAGTCTCTTCTTCATCTGTGAGGAGATTGTCCAGCATTCATTGCCCTATAGGAGGATTGATATTATATAACCGTCCAGCACCCTTTTGCTTTGTTTCTGTTGCCTCAAGTCTCTTCTTCATCTGTGAGATTGTCCAGCATTCACTGCCATATAGGAGGACTGATATTATATAACCCTTCAGCACCCTTTTCATTGTTTCTGTTGCCTCAAGTCTCTTCTTCATCTGAGAGGAGATTGTCCAGCATTCATTGCCATATAGGAGGACTGATATTATATAACCGTTCAGCACACTTTTCTTTGTTTCTGTTGCCTCAAGTCTCTTCTTCATCTGTGAGGAGATTGTCCAGCATTCACTGCCATATAGGAGGACTGATATTATATAACCGTTCAGCACCCTTTTCTTTGTTTCTGTTGCCTCAAGTCTTTTCTTCATCTGTGAGGAGATTGTCCAGCATTCAATGCCATATAGGAGGACTGATATTATATAACCGTTCAGCACCCTTTTCTTTGTTTCTGTTGCCTCAAATCCCTTCTTCATCTGTGAGAAGATTGTCCAGTATTCTCTGCCGTATAGGAGGACTGATATTATATAACCGTTCAGCACCCTTTTCTTTGTTTCTGTTGCCTCAAGTCTCTTCTTCATCTGTGAGGAGATTGTCCTGCATTCACTGCCATATAGGAGGACTGATATTATATAACCGTTCAGCACTCTTTTCTTTGTTTCTGTTGCTTCAAATTTCTTCATCTTCTCTGCTATATATGAGGACAGATATGACGTAAAAATTCAAATACCTTTTCTTTGTTTCTAACGAAGTTTTTCTGTCTCTTAATACTCTGCTTAATACTCATCTTTGACCATCCCGTTGTGCCTTCGCACCTCAATGTCATACATTCCCTTCTCTGTTACAACACTTCCAGACATTTAAATTTATGTACACGTTTGATTTTAGTACCCCCGCTTTGTTATTTGCCTTTTGGGCTCATTCTTTTGCTGATATCCATGCATTCTCTCTTCTTGTAGTTTATCATTTGCCCTTTCTTATCGCTTTGCCTTTGTTACCTTCTGTAGGAGCTTCCGTTGTTTCCTTTCCGTGTATACTATCAAAACTGTGTCATCTGCACATATTATTTTGTTATTATTGCCCCAAATACTGAATCCCGGTAGGACTTATAATTCTCTTTGACGAACCCGTACTTTTTTTGTCCTATCTCAGGACCGATGCTGCTGCGCGCTCTGTTCCTTAGAATTCACATGATGAGTTCTGTTATATGGCTCATTAGGCTGATTGCGATAGGTAAATGCTGGCCCGTTTTATCAGTGCTCCTCTTCAAATAGACTATCGGTACACAAAATTCAAATTGAAGAGACGAGTTCAAACCCCAGTATTCCATTTCCGGCTTTCAATCGGCATGAATCTAGCTTTCTCTAGCTATATGTATAGGTTATTTTGTTAACGTTGCCTCCAATAATGAGTGATGGTAGGACTTCTAATTCTCCCAGAATAGCCTCGCTTGAATAAATCCGTTGAGAAGAAACATCCTTTTCTATTTTGGGGCATCTGGTGAACTCTTTTTCTATCCGTATGCACGCGTTTTGCTGCCAGTCTAGGTAACATATTATTCTAATATCTTTCCCGAATATGTCAAGTTACCTTTGTAGGGAACTTTATCGAAAAAGTAGCCTATAAAGCATATACACGACCTTCTTTAGTTGTACTGTTCCTTTTGATGATATTCTGCGTATGAATATCTTGTTCTGCTGACTTTGACGAACCCGCACTGTTCGTGCCCTATATCCAAGTCTGATTCTGCTGCCTGCTCTATTCATCAGAATTCAGATGATGAGTTTTTTTTTTTTTTTTATATTGCTCATTAGGCGGATTTTAATGGTTAAATAATGCTACTTTATATCCTCAAATAGTCTTCTAATAGACTATCGGTACAAAAAAAGAGAAATCGGCAAAATGGCCTCTTCTAAACTTTTGGACCCTAATATGGAGATAGTGATTTAGTAAGCAAAGCTTAAATATTACACAAGTATGAAAGCATGGAACGCCGAATGAGAATCGAACACATTTCGTTAGTCATGATTAATCTCGCCAGGCAAGCTTGCTAATCATTATATCACACCAAAGTGCCCAGATAGATAGATGTGAATAAAGGAATTCTCCTAAGCATAGCATAAACGTGGCACAGGGGCGAAAGTATGGGGCACTCAGTGAGGATCGAACTTACTATTCAGTTGTAAATCGAAACAAACTTAAGGCTAACGATTACACCATGTCAAAATACATAAAATGATTTTCTAAGCGTAGCTTACATATAAAACAAGACCGAAAGTACAGGGCAACCAGTAAGGATCGAACTCACTTTTCAGTATTATTTGATCTAGAGAGATTGGTAACCATTGTACCGCTTCGAAATGCGGACATAGATAGCTAGATAGATACGGACATACTGAGGTAGATAGATAGATAGATAGATAGATAGATAGGAGATATGTTTTATATTACAACAATTATTAGGCTAGTTATTTTAATATTGGTTACCTTAAAAGAAGCTTACGTAAATATGAATATGATATAAAATAATAATAATAATGATAATAATAATAATAATAATAATAGGAGCTCTGGGCCTTGTGAGAAAAGGAATGAACAATTTTACTAACAGTGTCTCAGGTTATATCAACATACAAGTTGTCCATTAGATCGCCCTATTATGAAAATTACATATGCTAAGAAAAGTGCTATCAATTAAATGACAATTCTCCTACAGGACCTAAGGACTATAGTTTGAACCCGGTTCTATAAGGTACAAAACAAGAAACATAATATACACAAATAATAATAATAATAATAGTAATAATAATAATATTGAAAATTATAAATAAAATGAAATAAAACGATAACAAAAATGTAAATTAAATGTTGTAAATTAAATAAAAATTACAAAAATGTTCCTGACGGAAATACGGACATTCCTCCAAAAGACGTTAAATTCAGTCTCTTCACCACAAAACCTTATTAACGGCAGCATGTGACCAAATTCTCTCTGTAAGATGACGTGTAATAAAATGGAGTAACTTCTCCCTTTTAACACATGTACAATAAACAATTGTAAACTAAAAATATACAAACACAAATACACACAAAAATATAAATAAATTATATGAAATTAACATACAATTTACCATGTTTTCCTGTACGTTTGTGTACGTTTTATTTCCTGAGAAGTACGCTTTTATCCCCGGGAACATGAAGCTGATTTTCTGCTGCGATGATGTGAGTGAACCCACACAACATTTTGGTGACCGACAACGTGCATAACAAAATAAAAAAAGCCCTCTTCACCCACAATATATATAAATAGATTGAAATCGATCAGTATAGAGATATAAACATAACTGAATATGTATTTCAAACACTTTAAATGTCATAGGTTCCCAAGTAGGCATCTAAGCGGACGACACTATTATTTACTTCTGCCTCAAAAACAAATCTAGTGTCACCGACAAAACTAACCTGGTCGTATGTCTTCAAAAGGACCTCCAATCGGTTGTGGACTGCGGCAGGAATTGGCTGGTTAACTTTAATACCTAGAAAATAAAACCGCTCTCTATTTCTCACCACAGAGAACCATCCCTGCCTCCCATTAGAATGCCTGACGCTCAACTCCACAAGAGCACCTCTTTGCGACTGCTCGGTCTCACATTGTCCTCTGACCTGAGATGGAACGAATACATTGAGTCAATAGCTTCGTCTACCGCAAGGAAAGTCGGCTCCCTGTGCGGCGCCAGGAAAATTTTCTCGCCGGAGTCGATCCTTCAAATCTACAAATCAACCATACACCCTTGCATGGAGTATTGCTGCCATATATGGCCTGGAGCCCCTTCTGTTTGTCTCAAGGTGCTTGATAAAGATCCAGAGACGGATATGCAATGTAATTGGCCCTGATCTGGCATCTCGTCTGCAGCCGCTTTCTAAAAGACGTGCCGTTGCCTCCCTCTGTCTTTTTTACAAATACTTTCATGGTAACTGCTCCGATGAGCTGCTTTCGCTGGTTCCCAGACTTCATGAATTTTAGCGCTCAACTAGGCTGGCATCTCGCTCTCACCCTTTCACTGTCGAAACTGTTAAATGTAGCCGTCTCTTCTACTCCAATAGCTTCATTTCTCGCACTTCTCGCCTGTAGAACTCCCTCCCCATTTCTTGTTTCCCTGATAGCTATAATCTCCAACTATTCAAATGTAATGTCAATCGACGTCTCCAGATGCCCTGATCTATCCCCTTACCTTCTCTTCATCCTTTCCTCTATCATTTCTATTTGTGCTCGCTCCAACTCTCTGTAACCCTTGCGTGCTAGTGGCTTCCCGCCTTGCT
>CAHIKZ030000950.1:747500-775000 GCA_903632075.3 Acanthosepion pharaonis
TCGTTACAAAAGTAGAGCATAAATATAATTATTTATTTAAAAATATGATTCCAACACGCTACATAAGAGTTCTCATGTTTCAAAACAAGAGCCGAAAACTTCAATATAATTATTTTAATTAAATTGAATTCAAGTAAGCTATCTAACAGAGCTTACTTTAATTCAATTTCATTCAAATAATTATATCGAAGTTTTCGTCTCTTGTTTTGAAACATGAGACCTCTTATGTAGCGTGTTGGAACCATATTTTTAATAATTATATATATATATATATATATATATATATATATATGTACGTGTATCATGCGACTTTTGAAGATCTTATTTCGAAGCTAATTATAAGGTGCTCGCATCATACACGAGATGTAAAATTAGCTCATGTTCTGCTGGTCAGTTGATCACACTATATATCCATGTACTGTCGTCAAATTAGTTTCAAAATTAGGTTTTGAAATGTCGCATGATACGGGAGTATATATCTTGGATTTGAGTCATGTGTCTTTTTCTCAGCTTCTCTAATGTGGTCAATTATTCTAATCATTATTTTCCCAGGAATATATCAGTCAAATCTGTTCTTTTCGTTTTTGATTGGCTTGGTCTCTTCATCGACGTCTTAAAAATATGTCTTCTCCCAATCGATTTTCTTTCCTTCTTTCTTTCTTTGTAGACTCATTTCCGGTGTTATTTCGCATCTTGACAGTCCCTTCCTGTTTTCATCCGCATCCGTTATCAGACCGTATTCAAGAAGCTTTCACTGGCTGCTAGTGACATCTAGGAGTCAATTAGTACAGTAAACACTATTAAAAAAAAAGAATTTATTTTTAAACTTATCAAGGTTTGGAGGACTCGGTCTCTTTTTAGAATAGTCAAATGACTTATTTATTTTAATAATGTACACTATTGGGTAAAGTTTTTTGTTCATTGTCAGGATTTCGAAGAATCACCCCAAAATTGTCAGGTCCTTTGCTTTTAGTATCTGTCTATATTTCTGAGATGAGGCATTATGTACAGTATTTACATTATTCGGACTATTGTCCTCGTCTTTGTCGCCATATTTATTACAACGTTTCAGCCCTTCAGTATCTGTCTATATTTCTGAGATAAATATGGCGACAAAGATGAGGACAGTAGCCGAATAATGTAAATAGTCTACATACACTATTACATTATTCGGACAATGGTCGAATATGTAAATAATGTACAACCTCATCTCAGAAATATTATTCGAAAACGTTATAATAAATTGGCGACATTATGAGGACGGGCTACGTCCTCATCTTTGTCATGCACTATTTATTACAACGTTTCGGCCCTTCAGTATCTGTCTATATTTCTGAGATGAGGTATTATGTACATTATTTACATTATTCGGACTATTGTCCTCATCTTTGTAGTCGTATTTATCACAACGTTTCGGCCGATGAACGCCCCGGCCTTCGTCGGGTGGTTGTAATGTCGAAATGAACCCTTTCTTTCTATCGCTGGATTAAATTGTTCTAGTTCCACGTGCCATGTCTAATGGATGTCAGTTGTCAGTTATCTCCTGTTAATTCCCTTCTTCTAGTTCTCCACTGCCTAAACTAGGTATTGAACTCATAACTCTTTGGGTCCTGTCACTGGATCTAACCAACGTCTTTATCCACTGTGCCATGTGTCCTGTTCTTGTTCCACGTGCCATTAGTGGATAAAGGCGTTGGTTAGATCCAATGATTGATCCATCTTGTAGTTTTATTGAAGTTATATTTTATATTACAGTTCTATTTCAGAAATTGTAGGATATTATGTAGATTAAAGTCAAGAAAGTGTTCCTTTGATGTTGGTTGTTTGGTCGTATTTTAAGCAGATTTAGGTGAAGTTACTACAGTTTATTAGTATGTACGTATTGTTTACTATAAACACATATTATTGGTAATTTTTTTTTATATAAAGGGTATTGTCGGTATTAGTAGTAGAAGATGTAATTTATTGTCATACCAGGACTACATTCTATGGAGGATTTGTTGTGTAGTAATGGTTCTGTCTAAGATGAACTTAGACGTTATCAAAAGAACACGAATGTCGCTTGTTTGCCACCGTGTACATGACATGGTTTCCCTAGCTATTAGGTTCTGGACTGATTAGAGATAAGCTAAATATGTCGTCTGGATAGTGAATTATATTCGTACACACAAAAATGTTTAATTTATTGTATTTCCAACTAATGAATAAACATACTTTTCGTATAATTAGCTGCACACAGATGCATAATAACTAAATATGCATAGAAAACAGAAAATTTCCTTTAATAGAAATAAATCGTATTTATCCATTTTAATGGGTCCAAATTTCAGATTTTAAATCATTTAAATTGACGAGTGACGCTTTTGACGGAATAACCGTCCTACCCCCCTCCACAGCTTTATATATTTTGAGAGCAACGTCTCAGTTTTACCCTGAAGTGTGACAATCCAAATGGAAGAACTTGTTCAAAAGCAACTTACGTCTCATTTATAACCGAAATAGTTATAATTCTAGGGAAAATTCTAGTACCGCAGCTATGTTAATGTCATAAGATTCTTATTGTCAGCTATATATATATATATATATATATATATATATATATATATATATATATATATATATATATATAATAGAAATTATTAGGAGGATTTGATAATTATAATTAAATAACCTAATATATAAATTGATAACCTATCAAGGTTTCAATTCTCCGTAGTGGATGCGCACTGCTGATGAGTCCCAAATATAGAACGAAACGGCCGTCCAGTGCTTTCTGCATTCTGTTGTGTTTTTTTCAGACTCGATGAATTACTATATATATATATATATATATATATATATATATATATATAACCACAAAATAGTTATAATTCTAGTGGAAAATTCTAGTACCTCAGCCATGTTACTGTTGTAAGATTCTTACTGTCAGCTCTATATATATATATATATATATATATATATATATATATATATATATATATATATATACATACACACACAGTGGAGGAAACAAATATTCGTACACATATAAATTTTTAATTTATTGTATTTCCAACTAATGAATAAACATAGTTTTCATATAATTAGCTGTACACAGATGCATAATAACTAAATATGCATAGAAAACAGAAAATTTCATTTAATAGAAGTAAATCGTATGAATTTTAATGAGTGAAAAATGTATTCGCCCAATGCAGTGTAACCCGGATATAAGAGATTTGTCGGGACCGGAGAAGAAGTCTCTTATATACTGGTTTCTCTTATATCCGGATTTGGTCTGTTTTATATACATTAACACAGGCTCTAATTTGGGACCAGAGAAAATCTCTCTTATATCAGGGTTTCTCTTATATCCGGGTTACACTGTACAAAAAAGAATTCATGATCTTCATTTAATACTTTGTAGAATCGCCATTGTTCGCTTCTACAGCAACCAATCTCTTCTTGTAGTTCTCAATTAATGATTCGCAAATTTTAGTTTTTTATTTTGTTCACTTCTCCTTCTCATATGTTCTTCAGATCCGGGTTGTTTGGCGGAGCTCTTGGATTTGAATCTTCAAATAACTCCACAAATTCCCGATTGAGTTTAAATCTGGGGACTGACTTGACCATTTCAGGATATTTACATTATTTCTAACAAGCCATTTCTTCGTAGATTTTGCAGTGTGCTTAGGATCATTATCTCGTTGGAAGATCCAATCAGAAAGAAGTTCGAGATTTTCAAACTAAATCATTAAATTTGCTTCCAAAATCTTTTGCTATATTGCGACATTCATTCTACCATCTATTACTGATATGTTGCCAGTACCTTTTGCAGAAAAAAAATTCCCAAACCATGATGCTACCACCATCAAAGTTCACTTTTGGATCTGTGTTCTTTTATTTGAAAGCATCGCCATCTTTTCTCCAGACATGATCTCTAGAATTACGTCCAAACAACTCAATTTTCGTTTTGTTTGTCCATAATACTTTTTCGCAATACGATTTTTTTGTTTCCGAACGAATTTCAACCTGGCATTTCTGTGTCATTTCAGTGGCAGCGAAGTTTTCCGAAGGGAGCCTGACTTTAGATTGTTCCTATGAATTTCATTGCTTATTGTCCTTTTAGTGACAGATTCTTGATGAAAGCAAATCACCGTGCAACTTATAACGAGTAACCATTGGAGTTTGATGCATTAATTTTCTTGAAGATCTGGAAGAAATCCTCCGTGGAGCACCTGTTCTTCTTTGATTTTCAATAGTTTTAAGGTTTTTATTATGACTTGAAATAATAGAACTAATGGTAGCAAATGAGATATTCGTGTGGTCTGAGATTTTCCTGTAACTTTTATCTTCTTTCCACAGATTAACAATGACTTCTTTTTGCGAATTTGTCCATTCTTTACCTTCTTGCACGAATATCAATTACAGAAAGTTCTGTTCGTATTTTTAAGCTCAAATAACTACTGATAACATTATTGGACCATTCTAGAATATTCCACTTGAATATTCTAGAGTATTAAAGCAATTTAAAAGTATTAAAGTCTGAAATTTGCATTGTATGAATACTTTTTTCACCCATTAAAATGGAAAAAAGGGATTTATTTATATTAAATCAATATTTTTTTTTCTATGCATATTTACTTATTATGCATTTGTGTACAGTTAATTATGCGATATGAATGTTTATTCATTAGTTGGAAATACAATAAATTAAAAAATTTGTATGTGTTCGAATATTTGTCTCCTCAACTGTATATCTGTCATGGCAATATCTATAGAGTAGTGAAAATTATATATATATATATATATATATATATATATATATATATATATATATATATATATATGTTGTTCTGCTTTCACAGTTGAATAGATGGTAGATACTGATCTTTAGTGTATATACATGTTTGTGTGGAGATGAAGTTGTGATATGTGTGTTTCATATAGTTTTGTTGAAGTTATATTATACGGATTAATCTCATGAAAGAGTTCATGTTTGTTGTTTGGTAGTATTTGAATCAGATTTGCGTCAAGTCACTACAGTTTGTTAGTATGCGCGTATTGTTAGTAATTTTACTATTTATATTGCTGGTAACTTTTTTATATGTAAAAGTATATTACTGGTATTTTTACTATAAAAAAGTGTTGTTTTTTTTTGTTTGTTTTTTTTTTTTGTTTCATATGTTTCTTATTGCCCATTACTGAGACCCTAATAGGTTCTACAACTACGGTTAAGGTGGACCTGAGGAAAACAGCAATTAAGAGTTGGTTCCACGCTCCTCAAATCCTCCAATGTCTCAATCAGAGGGTTTGCTGCCGGATGTAGTTTATCGTCATACCCAGGACTATAAATTTTAGGTAAGTCCTTTCTAAAACAATTGAACGTCAAGCAACATTGGCTGAAATTGTTTCAGCCACTTAGCTTAGTAGAATTTATTTTAACCAAAGAAGGCATGTAAATTAGTAATTATTAAATCCAAAAGTTAAGTACAAAATTTTGGTCTCCAGTGAATCTAATATATATATATATATATATATATATATATATATATATATATATATATATATACCACTTCTACACTTATGCGAAAATATCCTTGATTTATTAATATTAAAGATCCGTAGCTCGGGGCTTCTCTCCCAGATATAGATCTTTAGCCGTGGTGGCAAGCAGTCTAAGGGAATGAAACCTCTTTCAAAAACGTTTGGGCATTGGTCTAGCAACGACATCTAGGGAGGTTTTGAGGGGCTTAGAACGACGCCTTAATTGCTGTTGTTCTCAGGTCCACCCTGACCCGGAGTGGTAGCATATGTTAGGCTATCAAATATTGCACCCCCAAATTGAACTCAAGACATGAAAATACATAAGAACATATTACCAGCAATTCGTTTTTAGAATAAAAAAAAAATACCAGCAATGCATTTTTTGGGGAGGGGGGATCCAAAGATTACAATAAAATAAAATGTCCTTATTAAATAATTCATGATGAGTTGATATGATTTTAAACGAACAAACCAAACGGCACAAATATAAACCTATTAGTTGTTATAGAAAGCACAGTACCTATAAGTATCGTTCTGTTTTGGTATATCAACACCTCAATGGGTTATTTAATACTGACAAGATTTTTGCTTTTAATTTTTTTTCAAAAAATGTATTGCAAATAATATTTTTGTTGTGGATTCCGGGTTGAAATCCGGTACCAATAAATGACAAACGCCAGGAATGAATATATGAAATAACGTAATAATACAAACTGGTAAAGCAGCTTAGTAGTTCCAGGAATGCGGGTTAGTAGCAATATATATATATATATATATAGTCTTTGGTATTGAAGTATCGCTGTATGACTTCTTACCGAGTCTACGTGTTCGCTCACTGTGATTCCTACAACGCTGTTACCTCACCCTCACTCTTCCGGTGGCCTACAACCTTTTACTCTGTGACTCGACTCGACTCTCCGGTCTTGCTCTCTCGGGTCTTCACTGGGTGAGTCCATTTGTATAAAAAGGGGAGAACCCGTCAACAATTTTCTTTTATTCCAAAACCGTATCGCTGGTAATTTTTTCTTGAAAAATCTATCGCTGATATTAAATCCATTTTTTACCCGATCACAGTGTTTTCACTCCAGTTTGGAGGGTAACTATTTGCCCTTAGCTGGGAGCCCAACAGGTTCTACTACCTCGAGTCAGGGTGGACCTGGGAACACCAGCAATTAAGAGGTGGTTCCACGCTCCTCAAAACCTCCTGATTGGAGGTCTGGCTACTGGATGTAGTTTATCGTCTTACCCAGAACGCGGATGTAGTTTATCGTCATACGCAGGACGGAGTATCATGCTGAGTGTTGTGACCCACTAGTCATCTGGTGGGTCTAGGGACTTGAGTGTTTATATGCATGTGTGCGAGTATCACGTGTGAACGCCAGTGCCACTGGTTTGGACAACGCGACACGACTTATAGGAGTAGATTATTGGCTGCCAGGTAAGATGATAAATTCCGTTGTTAAAATTACGATGCTATTAGGTTGGTGCATAATTATCAGGCGTTTTTGTAGGTGAGTTATTTGTTAATAAAAATGTTAAAAATGTTCTTGTTGAATTTTGTTTCTTCTTACATAATAAATATTGTTTAAAACGTCTGATAATTATGCACCAACCAAATATTTGATATTAGTCGATCTAGTGTGTCACGAGTGTGCCGCTATTACCTGATCGAAAGCATTATTGCCCACTATAGTCGACACTTAAGACGACCACGGGCTCGTTATTATCTTAACGAGAGACGTTTGGTTAAAACTACTTCTGATAACAGCATCGGTAGACTGGCCAGGGTGTCGTCTTGCCCAATGGAGTCGGTTCAATGTATCATATAGGAATGCAACAATGAAACACAGACAAATATTTCAAATATTTTAGTAATAAAAAGTTTTGGTTTGGTTTGTTTTTTTTTTACAGCATATCAACCTCAATGGGTCATGTAATGCTGATAACTTTTTTTTTCCTGGTAATATTTTTGTTTTGTCAAAAATCTATTTCCGTTAATATTTTTTCCTCAAAAATGCATAGCTGGTAATATTATTTTTTCAAAAACGTACAGCTGGCAACATTATTTTTTCAAAAACGTATTATCAGACACCTTACTGTTGGACGTAGTTTATCGTCTTACCCAGGACGCGGATGTAGTTTATCGTCATACTCAGGAAGAGCTCTGGGTTTGGGAGTTAACTGTTTGCCCAGAGCTGGGACCCTAAGTGGTGCTACAATCGCGGGTCAGAGTGGACCTGGGAACACCAGCAATTAAGAGGTGGTTCCACACTCCTCAGAACCTCCTGATCAGAGGCATTGCTGTTGGACGTAGTTTATCATCTTACACAGGACGCGGATGTAGTTTATCGCCATAACCAGGACGCGTAATAAAAAGGAATAAAATCTTTATAAAGTTATCCGAACGTTATCGGTTATTCAAGTCCAATTTTGAGACGACATTTTCAAGTTGGACTTTGGGGGCTTACAGTACCAGGTGTTCCCAAGCGGTCCCCCATCTAAGTACTGACCTGGCTCTACGCTGCTTAACTTCGGTGATCGTACGAGAACCGGTGTTTCAGCGTGATTTGACCGTAAGTCCAACCCTTACCTCACAGTCGGTGGGGGGTGTAAACGGTAGTGTCAGAGCTATGCCGCCCGGAACTTCGTTCCTGGTAGGGCCACCCAAGGCGGACAGGTCTGACACACACACGCCGGCTAACAAGGGCTCTGGTGAAAATCCAAGGAGCGTCTGTATCGGTAACCGGCGGCTTCTGGTCGTTCCTGTCTCTGCGTCTGTGGGAACCCCGCGGCAAGCAAGAACGTTATCCGAGTAGGCCTGGGTACCCTACTTCTGTAATTTATCCCAAGAATCTTCTTCTCATAACAGGAAGAAGCCGGCTCAATCCGCCCAGGGTGAATGCCGCATCAATACAGTAGTACAGTACAGTACGACATTTTCAAGGCGAAATAACATAAAGATCATTTTAAGAAATTCGCTCTTTGAGAAGAATTTGGAATCATACACATTACAATCAATTGAAAAGGAATTGTTAGATGAATTGGATGCAGAAGCTAGTATTGGCAGATTTGAACGGTCATCTATTTAACACAAACGATTCCTCTTAATATCTGGCCACTCGTATTTGAGCATAAGCCGTCTACTAGGGCGGCTAACCAAGCCTCATTTCAGACGCTTGCTCAGGCGCATTTGTGCTTATTCAACACCTACTGAGCCAACCTGTGGTTTATATGCAACAATGCTGAGCAGACCTTAGTTAAAGTTTCTGGGAAAGAGCGTGTTCTCTACCGTGATCAACAATTTCAACAAGGCCAGCACGCTCCAGCACCTCGGTCACGATGACTTGTAACTTCGGGCTATCAAAGCTATCGACAGCCCCCAAGGGTTCTGTATCTGTCTATATTTCTGAGATGAGGTATTATGTACTCTATTTACATTATTCGGACTATTGTCCTCATCCTTGTCGCTATATTTATCACAACGTTTCGGCCGTTGTACACTCCGGCTTTCTTCATGTGTTTGGAATGTCGAACTAAACCCTTTATTTCGCTCACTGTGGTAAACTGTTCTAGTTCCACTTTCCATGTCTAATGGATGTTAATTAAGGCGGTGGAGAACTTTGAAAGGGGAATTAACAAGAGATAACTGACACCCATTAGACATGACACGTGGAAGTAGAACAGTCTACCCCAGAGAGCGAAATAAAGGGTACTTTCCGACATTGCAACCACCTCTAGAAATTAAAATTTAATTGTGCTTTTTTCTTTTTTTTCATAGTTACTTTTTGAAAATTTTATTGATTCGTTATTAAAATTAAATGATAGAATTTTTGTTGTAGGTGTGACATCATTGTCACCTGGCAATTAATATTTTTAAAATTCCTGGGTATAACGATAAACTACTAGCGAGGCTTTTGATCGGAAGATTGGAGATTTTGAGAAACCTGGAACCACCTCTTGATTGCTGTTTTTCCCAGGTCAACGCTGAAACCAGAAGTAGTAACTGTTAGTTTCACAGCTATGGCCAGATGTATTTTTATATAAAAAAAATACCAGTAATACCAAGGTATAGTAAAATTACTAACAATACCTATTAGTAGTATAATTACTAGCAATACATTTCATTCAAAATGACCAACAATACATTTTATCAGTAGGTGAAGGCAGTTGTATTCAAACTATATTTAATCTAAGCCAGTTCAAAATATTTAGATTTCGTCATTAAATAACCCAGTGAGATGTTGATATGTCGCTCAAAAAAATCAATCAACTAATTATTGGAAAACAGATTTTCAGAGAGTTTACTCATAGGGTGGGGCTCCACTAGTGTAAGCATTATTCGCGATATCTCAATGTTATTTGCGGGGCGGGGGGGATACGCCGAGCAAGAATCGAACTCACTACCTCTCCAGTAACGGTCAGACAAACTAGCTTCGTTAAATACTACGCCAATGTTAATTTTTCATCCCTATCCTCGTTTCGCCACTGTCGAAGTTTTGCATTGGGCACACAGTTAGAATCGATCTGGTTTCTTTTTTTCTGAGTAAGGTATCCCTTTCAGATATGTGCGATTATGGCTCTTCACGATGTCCTGTCATTTGTATCTCTTAGTAAAGTCTGTATTTTCCTTTTTTTTTTAAATATATATCTCCTAATACAGGGTGACCCCAAAAAACGGGAACTTTTTAACAATCCAATAAAACCAAGAGTGATGGAAGAAAAATATGTTATTCATAGTAATTGAAACCTTAAAACATGCCATTTAAGAAACAATGATGGAATTTTCATTTTTAAAAAAATCCGTCCTGTAGATGGCGTCCTCCTGTACGAATGCATTCTTGAAATCTGCTGTTGAGATTCCTCATTGACTGCTGCTAATGCACGCTGTTGTCCGTTCTATTGATCCATGGTTACTAAAATGACGAAATGTTTACTTGCTCAAGGTCTCGCAGTGTTGCCACTTGTATCTGTCTGGCAATACGCACTTCAAAAATTCCCGTTTTTTTTGGTCACCCTGTATTTTCAGCCCCAGTAAGCTACCTTGTAGCAAACAAACGACTCCGGTTCAAAAGGGGAAAGAAGCAAATATCCAGCCGATTCTTTCAGCGTTAATGACGTATGGGACCTCTCGGGAAGCCGGTGCTGATAGGACACGGGGAAATGCGTTTCTACCCTGAACGTGACGCCGGTAATTGAACTCTGTTGGATTGATGAAAATGCGAGTAGTCTAATGAGTTTAACGGTGGCTGTTGTTTCAGGTTGATTGCAAGATTCATTAGTCATCACCATGAGACCATGCACCATACTTGAGGAAAAAAAAATTACCCTTCAGGCTGATTTTCCTTTACATAATAGTGTAAGGGTACGGCTACATACCATTGTTTTTGTGATCTCTGGTATGGTATACCGAAAAATATCATTAATTGGTTTCGGTACGAGGCATCGTTTGGTGAGCATTTGCCCCCATTCGGGAAACCTCACATATCTGTCCATATTTCTAAGATGTGGTATTATAACTATTTACATTCTTAATACAGTTGTCCTCATATTCACATTTCGGCAGTTGTACGCGCCGGCCTTCTTCAGGATTTGTCTATATTTCTGAGATGAGGTATAGTAACTATTTAAACTGTTTATATTGCTCAGAATGTTGTCCTCAACTTTATTGATATATTCCCAACCTTTCGGCTTCTATACACCCCGGCGTTCTTCAGGTCTATCTATATTTCTGAGATGTGGTATTGAAACTATTTACACTATTTACATTGTTCGGACTGTTGTTCTCATTTTATAATAATATTTTAATATTCACGATGTTTCGACTGTTGTACGCCCTGGCCTTCTTCAGGATCTCTTTATATTTCCGAGATGAAGTATTATAACTATTTGCATTAAATTGTTCGGACTATTGTTCTTGTCTTTATTGTCATATTCATGACGTTTCGACCGCTATTATAAGTTCTGGCCTTCTTCAGAATCTATCTATATTTCCAAGGTGATGTATTGTAACTATTTACACTATTTACATTTTTCGGTCTATTCTTCTCATCTTTATTGTTATACTAGCAGCATGGCCCGGCGTTGCCTGTGCTTGATTTAAAAATCGTATGACTCCTACAGCAATCACTATCACTTGACTTAAAATATTTTTGCCCTTCCTTGCCTTTAAAGGAGTGCCCTTTGCCGTGCTTATGTTGCTACATGCCTTACTTCTTGTCTATCTCACACTGAGAATTTTTTCTAAGCTCTATACTAAACATTAAATCTGTTACGAAAAAAGAACTAAACAAAATGAACATAAAACGATCACCTTTAAAAAAGGACTCGTAACTGGAAAAACCGAATGAAAAAAGAATGTTAACAACAAATACTTTTTCACAATCAACCCAGTTCTGCGGAATCAGAACCAACGTTGAGTTTAAGCAAGCGAATGAGCCAATTAGAGTAAAGTGCCATGCAGATTTAAATTTTTCCCACTTGTGACAAATACAGCTATCTTTTATTTGGCATGCCAACATGCTAGTTAGCATTTGTGTCAGTTAGCTTTTGGCTCTCACGCTGGCCAATAGAATCTTACTGCCTATTCGTGGCAGCCAGCTATAGGCTTCCACTATGGCCAGTAGAAAATGGCCGCAAACTACATGAAAATTGTCGTAGAAGCATGAAAATATCGATTATTTCCACTATCGATGGGAGTTGAGAAATTCAAGATCGGTCTTGGTCTTCTCGCTAACTTGGAGCATGTGCATGTAAATATTGGCGCAAATCCGTCGAAAATTGCGAGCGTGCATACGTTACACACACACACACACACACACACGCACACACACACACACATATCCTGCTTTTTATAGATAGAGATTCACGATGTTTCGGCCGTTGTTCGCTCCGGCATTTTTCAGGACTGTCTACATTTTCTACAGTTGACGGATTGTAACTATTTACATTTTACGGACGATTCTTCGCATCTTTATTGTCATATTTACGACATTTCGGCCGTTGTACGCTACGGCTTTCTTCGTGTGATATACGTTTGAATTTCAAATCGAACCCTTTATTTCATACACACGAGTAGATTGTTCTAGTTCCACATGACATGCCTTTTCTGGATATCTCGGTTTTATTTCATTTCTTTTAGTTACTCAACTCTCCATGTTTTGTTTTGTTTTTCAATTATTTTTTTTTTTACATCTGCTGTGACCAGGTATTGAACTCACACCTCTGGATTAGTTAAACCAGTTGGCTTTTTATCCATTGGGCCATTGAATTTCCATATAAATGCTGACAGCGCACTAAAGCCCCGAGGAAAAAAATATGGGAAGACGTAAAGTGGCATATATCAGGAATTTTCGTGCATCTACATGTATCAGGAGCTGTGGAGGGCTAACACAACGGTATCCCACAATATGTCTCCAGATATCTTCCTGAAGTGAGGCAACAGAGAACAGCATAGTCCAAAGCAAAAATGGTCTTACCTGAGGTTGCGCACCAAACATATACTACATAATCTAAATGTATAAATTTGTAGAGACTGTATGTCTGTTTGTTTGTTATCGAACCGCTCCTAGGATTTGGGCGATAGACCCCGATAACCATATATATTCTGAAAGTACATTACCCAGGGTACTTGGATAAGTATATTTTATTTTGTTTAAAGGATGCCCCTGGGGGGGGGAGCACACCCCCACTGTATTTTTTTCCTATTTGATTGAAAATAAATTTAAATTTAAACAAGGGAGTGACTCCTATCCAAAATATAGAAGGGGAAAGCCAGAAGATGGAGGTCACGTCGGCAAGTTACAAATGAGTCAATACGGATGTCAAGTTGAGCAAGAAATAACCAAGTGGTGACCCACAATGCATATTTGTTGCGGCAATTCAACTGTCATATTAATGTTGAAATCTGCTCGTCCATACATTCAAGGAAGTATTGCATCAAATATATATCAAAGGGGTCAGATCAAGCTGTTTTTGCACCCCACTCCACTGATTTTTTCCCCTTTGATTTAATTAAATATAAATATAAACAATGGAATGACTTCTATCCATAAAAGAGAAGGAGAAATCCAGAATCAAATTGGCAAGATCATTGAGTAATAATGAAATGCATCATTTTTCTTCACAATTTATAACAATGATTTAAAATCAATGATCATTTTCTTAGAAAAAAATGGGTGACATACAGCAATGCGTGGGTAATTCGGCTAGTTGTATATAAATGTAACTGTCCTTAAAATTAGTGGTCTCTACCTTCTTCTATCTATGGAATGTGTTACTACAGGATGTGGGAATTATGGTTCTCCACAACCTCCTATGTCTTCTAGCCGTTTGTATGCTTTCACAGTTTGCCAAGGCGTGGGTAATTCGGCGAGTTGTATATAAATGTAACTGTCCTTAAAATTAGTGGTCTCTACCTTCTTCTATCTATTGAATGTGTTACTACAGGATGTGGGGGATTATGGTTCTCCACAACCTCTTATGTCTTGTAGCCTTTTGTATGCTTTCACAGTTTGCAAAGCATCTCGTTCCGTTCTGTCATACTTTCAAGCAAGCTCCTCAGGTAAACGGCCCGCTGATTTCCCGCGTCCCGTTTACGTTCAATATATTCCGTGAGTGTCAAATTCCCTGAACTTTATTTCATCATTATTCTTACAAATATTCAAGTGACTCTTTCTGATTTTAGATGTAATTTCTTTTTTGTTTCCATCTTCCTTAACACTTTCGCATTGATCTCAAGCTTCACGTGATCAGCGCATGGCATTCTAAGCATCGATCCATAGAACCATCTTTCTACCTACTCCAGGCTTCTCTTCGTCTGGTAGGAGATTTGAAGGCATTCACTGCGATATAAGAGGATTAATATTACATAAGAATTCAGACACATTCAGACAAATAAACTTAATTAGTCAAGAAAAGGTGTGGAATAATGAACATTTTTCATCTCTAAATCACAAACCACTGAAAACATTATGTGAAATAAGAAGAAAAAGATGAGCATATTCGACAAGAAAATGTGTGGAATACTGAAAATTCTTCATCTAAGAACATCAGACAACTGAAAACATTTGGTTACATGAGAAGAAAAAGATGAAGATATTAGTCAGGAAAATGTGTGGAATAATGAAAATCCTTAAATTGATAATTCCAGCAGAGCTAAATTAATTTTGGGAACTCATTTTTTTTTTTTTTTTTTTTTTTAGATTGACTGTTGGTAATTAAAATGCTAATAAGCCCATTCCTATCTGCCAATATTTAAAAGTCATGAAGATGTTAGTGTTTAACAGCAAAGGCAGCAGATACAAATCATGAAAACACTTCAAGGAAATAGACACCAGATTTTTAGCAAATTCCAGAAAGTGTGGAATATTGAAAATCCTTACATTGGAAGGAAAAAAATGACGATATTAGTCAAGAAAATGTGTGGAATAATAAAAAATCTTTCACCTCAGAACTTCAGACAACTGAAAACATTTGGTTAAATAAGAAGAAAAAGATGAAGATATTAGTCAAGAAAATGTGTGGAATAATAAAAAAATCTTTCACCTCAGAACTTCAGGCAACTGAAAATATTTGGTTACATTAGAAGAAAAAGATGAAGATATTAGTCAAGAAAATGTGTGGAATAATAAAAATGCTTCTTCCCAGAATCTGAGAAAATGAAAGTATTGTATAATACGGCTGGGTTGGTTTGGTTTGGTTTGGTTTGTTTTACGGCATATCAACCTTAATACTGACAAATTTTTATTGCTGCTTATGTTTTTTTCAAAATTTCTTTTGGTAATATTTTTCTAAAAATGTATTTCTGGTAATATTTTTTTCCAAAAATTATTGCTGGTAATACTATATTACTTGAAATATTTTTTTCTACAAAAATTTATTGCTGGTAATAATTTTTTACAAAATATATTTTGCTAGTATTAAATCCTATTTTTTACACGTTTTCACCGCAGTTTGTGGTTTAACTATTTGCTCGTAGCTGGCATCCTAACAGGTGCTACCACCCCGGATCAGGTTAGACCCGGGAACACCAGCAATTAAGAGGTGATTCCACTCTTCTCAAAACCTTCTGATCAGTTTGATGAAGTTTATCGTCCTACCCACTACGCGGATGTAGTTTATCGTTATATCCAGGACGGAATACGTTTGTCCGGCTCAATCCTGGATCTTTCCCAAGCTGGTCAGTACTGCCACCGGTCAACTGATGGTTATCTGCTTGCCGCTTCGTTCCATCATCTGCTTCTGCCCACGTTGTGTTTCTTGGTCACAGAGCAGTGAAAAATCGCCCGTACTTGAGCGCTGGGTCGAACTGCGACGGAACCTTGTTACAATAAGACAAAGAACGCTTCCACTGGGGAAAATAAAAACAGCATTAATAACGAAGAAGTTCGCCGACCTTATTTTCAGTTGGTTTATATAATTTTTTATACTTCAACCCTCACTGCCTCTACCGCCCTTCCCGTCATATCTAATTGTATGAAATTAACCTGCTTTTACTGTTGTTTGTGTACTTTTTTATTTCCTGCCAGGTATTGTAACACTGTCTTTTTCTTCTAAAACTTGAAATGGGATAAAAAAAAAAAAGAAGCAGATCACTCGACCTCCTTCAAACCTCACGGCCTCTACCGGCCTCTGTTTTGTGCTTTGTGCTGGCTTCTCGTGGCTTCTGATTTTCGAGTCGTCTAAGGGCCCGTTTATATGTATTTCGCTTGATTCCTACTGCACCTCAAGATTCATTAATATTCATATCAATCCATTATTTTTCTCTCCAATTTTGGAGAACCGACACTGGCCTTCAAACAAAGAGGTCATTTATTCAAATCAATACATTCTTCGAAAACAAACTTTGTTTATAAATTGTTATGTAGTTGACGTCAGAGAATTTTCTTTTTTGTCGGCTTCTCAATATGACCGATATAATTTTTCCGCTTTCCATATTTATAAAACCATAGTTCAGCTTGTTTACATTATTGGTTTCGCGAAACATAACAATTCCATTTGTCGTTCGGCTTATATATTACATTTCTCAAACCATATTATGGGCTTAATATTCCATTCGACGTTTCTAGTTAACCGAAATGAAAAAAACTCTTATCTTCGCTGCTCCATATTTCAATTCATATTTTCATCTTAACGTTTTTAAAGATTTTGACCCTTCCAATTCTCTAGTTATTTTACGGGGTTTTCACATGAACTGTTTTAATAGTAATTAAACTAAATTGACAGTGTCACAATAGTGTCACATACCTTTCAACTGCTACCAGTGACACTTTATAGTGTCACATTTGCGCCAAATAAGATGATGAGGAGGATATTGGTCAAGATTTATGGAATATAATAAAATTTGATCTACTTGACTCAGACTTTTACAAATATTATTGCCAGTAAAATAACTCTTCACAAATGTCCTAATTCCTCAAAATTTATGTTGCTAACCAATTACATAAGTTATGCTAGAACACATAAAAAAAACTTGCATGTTAAGTGCCAATGAAAACCAAACCTATTTCCGTGGAAAGTGCTCAGATTAACTACATTCCTTAGGGTCACCAGTTTTAACCTCCACGGCTAAGACACACTCTGCCATGCAAAGCACCTTGTAGCGAAACACCCTCATCTCCTTTGTATTTCATTTGAACCAGATAACCTGCTAAGATTAGACATGCTCTACACATTGTAACGAACCACCTTCATTCCCTTCGTATACTTGTGTTGAGCTGTTGGTACTCCTCGAGTAACTTCTTCCCACGAACCGCTGCTTTGTGAAATCGACTCCCAAGAGGATGCTTCCACGATCACTATAATCTTAACCTGTTTAAGTCTATGGTTAATCGTTACATTGTTATCATAACCGCATAAACTACGCCTATTTTTCATGTAACCCTCTACCTCGGGTGACTCCCAGTCATGTAGAGAGTCAAAATCATAATAAAAAAATAAATTAAATAACATAAAATAATAAAAAGAAGAACTCGACTTTTTGTATCTGTTTGAAAAAAAAAATAAAATCTGTTTTTGGTTTCGGGAAAATGGAAGAATTTATTTGCCTATTAAATCAACGACCATTATGAATGAAAGTTGCTTTGTTTACTCTTGTTCAAGCTTGAAAATAAAACGGAGACAATGTCTAAAAGGCAAAGAACAAAATATTGCATATATTCATTTAATTTATAAACAGAAGACATAGTTTTAGAAAGCACTTTAGCTAACGATTTGCACATGAAGTCAACAAATCTATAAAGATAAAAAAATCTGACTCAAACGACAACAATTGGACATTCACTGACTTTTTATGGCGAACCCTTAAGATTAATCATCAATAAGAACTCTCTTTTAACGAATACACCATTGAGCAATAAAACATACCGGAAACATAAGATTTCGTTGTAAAATGTTGAACCCCCGTGGGGATTTGAATATTGTAAGCCATTTTTTATTATAAATACTATTGAAAACAGTAATGGGACAGTCCGGCCTAGTCTATTTGACGTCGCTGTTTCGATGCAGCCGACTCGACATAGGAATTTTTCGGCAGAGGACAATTAGGCATCGGATTACTACGTCGTTATAGGAAAATTCTCATTCTCTCTCTCTCTCTCTCTCGCTCGCTCACTCTCTCTCTCTATCTCTATCTATCTATCTCTATCTCTATCTATCTATTTATCTATCTCTTTCACTCTCTCTTTCTATCTCTCTCTCTCTCTATCTATCTATATATCTCTCCCTGTATATATATATATCTCTCTATCTATCTATCTATCTCTATCTCTCTCTCTATCTATCTATCTCTTTCACTCTCTATCTCTATCTCTCTATATATATCTATCTATATATCTCTCTGTCTATCTATCTATCTATCTATCTCTATCTATCTATCTATCTCTATCTCTATCTCTCTCTCTCTCTCTCTCTCTATCTATCTATCTATCTATCTCTTTTACTCTCTCTCTCTATCTATCTATCTATCTCTATCTATCTATCTATCTCTATCTCTCTATATCTCTATCACTCTCTCTCTATCTCTCTATCTATCTATTTATCTATCTATCTATCTCTCTCTCTCTCTCTTTCTCTCTCTCTATCTTTATCTCTCTCTCGTTTAGTCGTTTCGTATATTTTGAAACGTTAACGTGTAGCCACACCTATCGAGCTGAACTTGAGGCACAATCGGTTGGGTTATGAATACCTGGCTGAGTATGAGCACGGAATTTGTGAGTTGCGATATTGAGTCTATTCAGTTTCTCTTTCGTCTCGGAGGCCCATTGGTACAGTTGGTATGACGCTTGCGTTGTATAGAAGCAGTACGGGTTCGAATCTCGGTAATGGATGCGCATTGCTGATGAATCACAAAAATAGGACAAAACGAACGTCCAGTGATTTCTGCATTCTGTTGGCGATTCGTCTCGACACCATGAATAACTTTAATTTATATTCTCTCTCTCTCTCTCTCGTTTCATATATTTCAGAGACGGTAACGGGTAGCCACATCTATCGAGTGGCTCTTGGGGCACAATCCGTTGGGTTATGAATACTTGAATTACCAAGGAATTTGTGAATTGCTATATTAAGTCTATACAGTTTCATCTTCGTCTCAGAGGTCCATTGGTACAGTTGGTATGACGCTTGCGTTGTATCGAAACAGTGCGTGTTCGAATCTCAGCAGTGGATGCGCACTGCTGATGAGTCCCAAAAATAGGACGAAACGGCCGTTCAGTGATTTCTGCATTCTCTTGAGAAGTACTATATATATATATATATATATATATATATATATATAACATCACACTATGATAAAATAAGTTTTAAGATCCTAATTTAATATATAACGATTAAAACTGGATAAAATATATAAAACCTCGAGTAAAACTTAGTTATTTGTTGCTTTACATGTCAGTGCGATGCTGACTATATAGGTGGTGGGGGATTCACTCAAATCAGAGCAGCAGAAATTAGCCTTGTAGTCATGGAGATAAAGCATACATGACAGGAAATAAAAAGGACACAAACAACAGGAAAAGCATGGTAAAGGCAGGTTAATTCCATACAATTAATTTGTATTGGTGTGCGTATTTTTAGGTTACAATTGTTTTATGGTACATCTGATAAAAGGGAGAAATTTACTCCGTGGTATTACAAGCCATATCACAGAAAGTAGATGGACACGTGTTGACCGTACCAAGGTTCGTGGTGAAGAGATTGAATTTACCGTTTTTTGGTGGGATGTCCGTATTTCCGAGGGGAACATTTTTTGTTACATGGCGAGAGAGATTTTATTATTTGAAATTTTTATTTAATTTATTTTATACAAAGTTTTTGTTATTGTTTTATTTTATTTTATTTATTATTATTATTATTATTATTTTATTTTTTATTTCTATTTATTTATAATAATAATAATAATAATAATAATAATAATAATAATATACCTACAATTTAAAACAATTCAGCAGGTAGAATTGAGGATTGCTCAACATGTGTCTGGTCCTATTCGTAAGAATATACCAATAACATTATCCAGACATTCACAGATACACTAGTCTGAAATTGGTGAACACTTGTTAAGAACGGATGTTTGTCGAAACACTTATTCAGAAGAGTTCTTCTCTACTCTGCACACAGCCCGGACAAAACACCACCCGATTATCTTAAAGGCTGTGTAAACAGAAGGAACTCAGACACGAATTGGTACTGTCTGGGAATGGATGATAATTATCCTTTTTTTTCCAATTTTGAGATCCTATTTATATAAAAAAAAAACAACAACAACACTGCAGTAGTATTTTAATACCGACGATTAACTTCTGATGAAGTGTCGTTTGAAAGGTGCCTTAAGTTATATTTATTTTATCCAATTTTCATCGAGGTTATAACAAATTTTAAGATAGGGATCATAATCGAATAAGATAAATATAACCGATAAATACAACCTCAATTTTCATTGTGGTTATATTTATCTTATTCGATTTTAATAGTTAAATATTAAATTATGATCCCTATCTTAAAATTTGTTATATCGATTTCACCACAAGCACGACAGTAAACTGACTAAGGAGAAAGGCCAAGAGAAGTCTAATCAAAAAAGCATGAAGCAGGAAGATAGTTCCACAAGCGAGAAAAGAAAGTCTTAGCATAGAATTTCCGGTTACATCTGGCCAACTCAACTGTAAATAGATGAGGCCTTGTCGCCAGTCTAGTACAGCGCTTAAATTCATAAAGTCAAGGTACCTTAGCAGAGATTTCATCTGAACTGTTATCATGGAAGTGTTTATAGAAAAGGCACAGGAATGAAAGCTTTACGTCGGTGGAAGGTGAAGCTGGAGGGCCAGATCAGGACCAATAATATTGCTGATTCTTCTTTGGACTTTATCAAGAATCTCTAGCTATATATCGGGAGCAGCAGACCACACGTGGCAGCAATATCCTACGTATGGACGAATGGTAGACTTAAACATATACAAGATAAATTCAAGCGACACAATGTGCCAAATTTCTTAGCATCTGACCTCGCTGTGAGTTACCTTCCTTTGAAATAAAAGGCTTGAATGATTTTTAACAGTATTTTTCAGTTGGAGTCTTAGGTTACTTGTTGTATTGTCCAAAATTGAATGGAAACAAGAGTGCCTTGAATTTGTTCTAAATCTTTCCATATCGTATTGGCCTGCGGCAACATCACGTCGAAATACCGGCTTAAGTGCGAGCACCGAAGTTAAGCAACGTCGATCCTGCTCGGTAGCTAAGATGGGTAATACTAAATGACACTAATGGATAACGGCATAAAATATGAACAGCACCAATATATATTTCGCAACACCGGTTTCCGTAGGAAGTTAAGCAACGTCGAGGCTGGTCAGTAGCTAGATAGGTGACCGCTTGCGAATACCAGGTGTTATAAGCTTGGAGGTACGGGTGGTGTAATGGATAATGGATAGATATATAGATAGATAGATAGATATTAACAGACTTAGATAGATAGATATTAACAGACTTAGATATATAGATAGATAGATAGATAGATAGATAGATAGATAGATAGATAGATAGATAGATAGGAAAAGGACCCATATCTATAGAAAGAATAAACATATTTATTCAACGTCGTTTTCTAAAACAATAAATATTGCCGTGGAGTGAAGGTAATTAAAATGATAGCGGTGTCAAGGGAAAATCTATTCTTTTGACGCTCTATCGTCTTTTTCTTCTTTTTGTCTTTATCTGGTTTTTCTTAATGTTAAGTTTCTTAATAATTACGTTAAGAGTTTAAACTTTTTTTTTCTTTTGCATCTGTAATAACATTGTATGTCATATAAAATCGAATACGACACGTTGGTTACCACATGTTGAGCCTGACTCTCTTCCAGAGCGAATTTTCTGATCACCGCTGAAAATTACAGATTATCATTTCATATGTCTATCTTTTATTTTTCACCACGAAATTGGATTGTTTCTTGTTTTATTTCTTCTTGATTCCAATTCAGTTTGATTCTAATTGATTTCGACTTTCAATTGAACATGAATATGAAACTAATTCAAAAGAATACAAAATATTCGTATTGAATTGAAAATGGAATCGTTACCTATTTTCAACTAGAATATTACAATTGTTATACACACACACACACACACACACACACACACACACATATATATATATATATATATATATATATATATATATATGTATATACTAGCAGCATGGACCGCGTTGTTTGATTCAAAAATCGTACGACTCACACAGCAATCGCTATCACTTGACTTAAAATATTTTTGCCCTTCCTTGTCTTTAAAGGTGTGCCCTTTGCCGTGTTGATGTAGCTACATGCCTTACTTCTTGCCTATCTCACACTGCAAATTTTTTCTAAGCTCTATACTAAAGATTAAATCTCGTAACTGGAAAAACCGAATGAAAAAAGAATGTTAACAACAAATACTTTTTCACACCCAAAACAGTTCTGCGGAATCAGAATCAACGTTGAGTTTAAGCAAGCGAATGAGCCAATTGGAGTAAAGTGCCATGCAGATTTAAATTTTTCCCACTTGTGACGAATACAGCTATCATTTTTTTTTGCATGCTAGCATCCTAGTTAACATTCGTGTCAGTCAGCTGTTGGCTCTCACGCTGGCCAATAGAATCTTCCTGCCTATTCGTGGCAGCCAGCTATAGGCTCTCACTCTGGCCAGTACAAAATTGCCGTAAACTACATGAAAACTGCCGATGGGAGTTGGGAAATGCAAAGTCGGCCTTGGCCGTCCTGCTAACTTGGAGCATGTGCATGTAAATTTTGGTGCAAATCCGTCGAACATTGCTGCCGTGCATTAGTTACACACACACAAACACACACACATATCCTGCCTTTTATATATATATATATATATATATATATAAGCAAATATATGGATATAAATCCGACAGTATGAAGAAAAATATATACGGAAAAAAATTTTAATGTTAATTATAACGTCGGACGTTTCTGATCTTATAAACCATCTTCAGGACATATTATTTGTTTGGACAAAGTCTTGTTCTAAGAACAAGACTTATCCAAACAAACATCGTTTTTAAGATCAGCGTTATAATTTAATAATGCTATAATTTATGAATATATCCTGAAGATGGTTTATTAGACCGAAACGTCCGACTATGACATATTAACATTAAAACAACATAATTGTCTATAAGGATTTTTGTTTCTTTTTTCCGTATATATTTTCTTCATATATATATATATATATATATATATATATATATATATATATATATATATATAAAGAATAGATTGAATGGGTTGAGATAATCTTAACCTTCTGAAGACCCAGATCAACCATTACCTATTCTACATATTCTCAAAAACTGTACTGTTTCGATACAACGTCCACAAAACAATCTAATGAAACAACGCTCCACATGAATGGCTCTCGGGCCTTGAATTGTAATAATATTTAGTAAAAAGAAAAGTAATCATTTAGTAGTCGGTGCGAGGCCGAATCGTTCGTGCGTTTGACTCCGCCTATGTTGAAGAGGTGTACTTCACGATAACATCGTCCTTGGCAGACGATCTAAATTATAGACACAGATATATATATATATATATATATATATATATATATATATATATATATATATATATATATATAAAATAAATAAATGTCGGACTTCATCCATTTCATTAAATGTTGTTATTGTTTACGTTAAATATACGTTTCGTGAGTAGAAACGATCGAACAAAAAATTGCCGAAGATTGTGGGTTTAAAAACAGTAATTTGGACCCTGTTTACCTGACGCTTCTCTATAGCTAATTGGTTAAGCACGTCAGATCAAATGACGGTTTCTGTATAAGACACAGGTTCGATTCCTGTTAGAGAACGCAAATTGGTCGAACATTCAGCACGCTAAATGTAATTAAAACATTTTAATTAAAAAACAACAGAGCATTTACTTAGATAAATTGTATCTATTAAGATAATGTATAAATAGAAAATATATCAATAATATATATATATATATATATATGTGTGTGTGTGTGTGTGTAAAATAAATGAAATAACTATACACTGTATCTGTAAATGACGATATGAATAAAGACAACATATTAATAATATATATGTGTGTGTAATATGTATGATATAATTATAAAATATATCTGTAAAAGTACAATATGAATAAAAAATAATATAATACATATATATATATATATATGTGTGTGTGTTTTTTTTGTGTGTGTGTATCGAGGGGGGTAAAATTTATCATACAACTATAAAATATATTTGTAAAAGGACAATATGAATTAAAGGCAAAAAGTAAAATTTTTCGTAACCGACGCGTTTCGTCCTCTGGTGGTCTTTATCAACGCAAATGTAAGGGTATTATTTTGCAGGAAGTATTTTTAAACAAAAGTAAAATTCAAGAACGCTCATAAAGCTATATCAGGATTAGTGAAATCATGGTAAATTGTGGAAAATGTTATTCGATATAAATGAATGCCTCATAAACAAAAGTAATTTTTATTTATATTATCATGCAAAATGCTATTATATATTTAAAGAACTAGAAGTGTCTCCCTTCAGTGTCTGTCTATATTTCTGAGATGAGGTATTATGTAAACTATTTACATTATTCCGACTATTGTCCTCATGTTTGTCGCCATATTTATTACAACGTTTCGACCCTTCAGTATCTGTCTATATTTCTGAGATGAGGTATTATGTACACTATTTACATTATTCGGACTATTGTCCTCATCTTTGTCGCCATATTTATTACAACGTTTCGGCCTTTCCGTATCTGTCTATATTTCTGAGATGAGGTATTATGTAAACTATTTACATTATTCGCACTATTGTCCCCATCATTGTTGCCATATTTATTACAACGTTTCGGCCTTTCAGTATCTGTCTATATTTCTGAGATGAGGTATTATGTAGACTATTTACATTATTCAGACTATTGTCCTCATCTTTGTTGCCATATTTATTACAACGTTTCGGCGCTTCAGTATCTGTCTATATTTCTGAGATGAGGTATTATGTACACTATATATTTATTCGGACTATTGTCCCCATCTTTGTCGCCATATTTATCAGAGCGGGCATATATATATATATATATATATATATATATATATATATATATGTGTGTGTGTGTGTGTGTGTGTGTGTGTGTGTGTGTATGTATATGTGTGTGCATGATGTGCATGGGTGTTTGTGTGTGAGTGTGTGTGTGTAGTTGTGTGTGAAGGAAAAGCTTATATCTGTTAATATATATATAAACTTATAAATGTACTTATATTTACTAACACACACGCGTGTCACACACACACACACACACACACACATATATATATATATATATATATATATATATATATATATATATATATATATATATATATATATATATATATATATATATATCCAAGTATATGATTGGTGTATATGGAATGAATTCCAATAACCAACAAATACTATTCTTAAAAGAGTGCTCAATACAAAGTAGAAGTATATATATATATATATATATATATATATATATATATATATATATATATATATATATATATATTAGGCCTCCGGCGGTCAGGGTTGACCATGGGTAGCATCCTAGTTGTCTGCTTGGCTGGAACATCGACGACTGTGGCTGTAAACGGCGATGCAGGAGTGACAATCTCTTTTGCAGATGCTGCATGTGTGTTTTACAATATTTCGATTATAGGTGCAGTTCAGTTTATAAATACATGAATCATTCATACAAAAAACAAATAACAAATATAGATTATATAAATTATTACCGAGAAGTAAAAACATGAACACATCTATTTCCATACCTGAGGATGTCTGAAAGCTTGTAAAAACTAAAAAAGACCTTATGCAACTGGAATTTATAAACATGGATCATATCTTTCATATACAGGTTCGTGGTTAGTGCATCTTATTGAAACTGTTTGCGAAGATGTATTCTCGCCATTTAAATCATTAAACTCTATATTTGTTTTTTTGTATGAATGATTCCTTTAATTATATATATATATATATATATATATATATATATATATTCAAAGCCTACTATTATGTACAAGATAGATAGATAGATAGATAGATAGATAGATAGATAGATAGATAGATAGATAGATAGATATGAATAGCCGGTAATGTAGAAAGAGAGAAACAAACTTGATTTAGTATTTAAAATAAAGCAAGAAAGGACTCATTGCCATATAGAAGACCTAGCGTTACGTAACAGTTCAATACTCTTTTCGCTGGTGCTAACGAAATTTTCCTGTTTCTTAATACGTTGCTTAACTTTTGGAAGGTCCCTTTCGCTGTTCTGATACATCTTCGAAATAGAACGAAAATAAATGTCGGGAATAGAGATTATTCCTAATCTCAAATAATCCTAGCTCAATTAGACATCTAGTTTCGGCTTTAAATTAATGGAATATGCTCACCATTCAGAAGTGACGTAGAATGAAAAAAAATCATTATTGTTGTTGTTTTTATTTCCTTTGATTTCTGGCGTGTACACATTTCTTTCTGGGTCCCACCCAGGGGACCTAAGGTTAGAAATGGCATTATGACACTTTCCACTGACATAAAAAAAAATTTACAGAGATAAAACCCTTCGTAAAGTATGGTCTGTACTTGTGAGAACAATTTTGTGTATTTCTTTGGGGCATGGTCTTCCAGGAATCCCTTCAGTTAGTCTACTGGAATCTTTTCCAACCAATCCTAGGGCTCCAGCTACAACAGGGATTTTTGATGTTCCCATGTGCCACATATTTGAGATTTCTATTTCAAGGTCCTTTTTTCGACAGCTTTTTGTATTTTCAAAGATACATTGGGGTCTACAAGGACACCCATATCAATAAGGAGGCATTTTTTTTTTGTGGTCTTTAATAACAATGTCTGCGCGGTTAGCTTTGATTGTTGCTGTTGTTATTGTTGTTGTTGTTCTTCTTCTTCTTCTTCTTCTTCTTATTATTATTATTATTATTATTATCAATATCATTATTATTACTGTCATGTTTCCTGCTTTGTATCCTGTACAGCCGAACCTAACCGATGGTCCTTAATCCCTGTAGGAGGATGATTATCATTTAATTGATATCACTTTCTTAGTATAAGGGATGTTCCTAGTAGGGCGATCTTCTGGACAACTTGTATGTTGATGCTACCTGTGACGCTGTTAGTAAAATTGTCCATTCCTTTACTCACGAGTCACAGAACTCCGATTACTATTGGCACAGTCTCAGTCTTCATTCCCCACATCCTGTTAATCTCAATGTCCAGGTTATTATTATTATTATTATTATTATTATTATTATTATTATTTTACTTTATTTCCGTAGAAAGAAAATCGAAGAATTAACCTGAAGACTTTCTTAGAATTTTGAATGTTCCTATATTTGCGTCGCACGGAAGAATTCTTAAAAGCTTTCTGTTGGAAAATCATAACGGAATAAGTTTAGCCTGCCTGACCTATGGG
>CAHIKZ030000950.1:785000-790000 GCA_903632075.3 Acanthosepion pharaonis
AGCATGAAAAAATCGTTTATTTCCACTATCGATGGGAGTTGGGAAATGCAATGTCGGTCTTGGCCTTCCCGCTAACTTAGAGCATGTGCATGTAAATTTTGGTGCAAATCCGTCGAAAATTGCGGCCGTGCATTCGTTACACACACACAAACACACGCGCGTGCGCGCGCACACACACCCTGCCTTTTATAGATAGAGATAACTGGACTTTGGTTCATTCCATAATATATATTAAATAAGATTGTATATAATAATATATTAAAAAAAGTTAATAACTTTGTGATTCCTAAAGACTTATTCTTTTTTTTTAAATTTCACTTGGATATATTTTATATTACAGCTTTCATTTTAAATAGACAAGGAATTGAAATGTTATCAAAACGGCGAGGACTTAATTAGTCACCTTCCCAAGATGGCGAAGTGGCTTCCTTTATCATTTCTATAAATATTTTCATTGTTCTACTGTGCTTTTCTCCTTGGCACCCCCAAATGTATGGAATTAAGCGCACTACTAGATTGGTAACGAGATCTCATTGTTTTACTGTGGAATTACCTTGATGTAAGTTCTATAGTACTACTTTCTTTTCTCGCACTTCTTGTCTGTGTAACTCCCTCCCGGTCTGTTGCTTTCCTGCCACTTACAATCTTCAAAAATTTAAATACAATGTCAATCGTTATCTCCTGTCTTCCTAAATTCTTTTCTTTTTTTGTCGTTCCTACTCACTAAAGTGATTTTCATTCTCTTTCCTTCCCACTAACTCCCTTGCGTCTTAGTTACATTATCGCCTTTCACGGGTGAAATGATAAAAATGAAAGCGAATGTACCGAACTCGGGTCTTTAATTCCTTCTTCCGAAAAGCTAACCATTACGCCACCCGGAGTTATGCCGAATAATCTATGATATATCACATTTGATTTCCTTAAAAAAATTACTAAAGTAACAATGCTTAGAGCATGGCTTCTTAACGCGGGGTCCATAAGGATCAAATAAAAATCAGTATTTATATTCGCCATATAGCCTTTATCCTAATCAAAGATTTTCCACTGAAAGAAATAAAATAAAATACACCCTGCCACTGCTTGAAAGAAAACGGACCAATCCACTAGTTACAGTGCCGGCCGCTAGGCGTCTCTTGACTTGCTGTAGCTGCCATGTTTACCATTTAAATATCTGTCATCATTCTCTGCACGACCGCCATCTTTTGCCACTCTATATGACCCAGTGATAATTCACATTTGCCACAGTTTATCACGGATTGATTACTTCTTATATATCGGTGACGATTAATTGACCACAATTTTGTTCAAGATATCCACTTCCGAGCTGTTATCCACTATAACATCCGTACATACAATTTTAAAGCATCTTGTATCAGATAAAAATTAACATATTCGTTATACAGACCTTTTCCCAATCACTGGTTTCCCATTAAAAGAAACAGAACAGAACATACCCAACCACTATTTACAGTGCCGGCCGCTAGGCGTCTCTTGACTTTCTGTTGGGTCCATGTTTACCTTTTAAACAGGTGTTGTCATTCTCTGCATGGCCGCCATCTTTTGCCACTCCATATGAGCAAGTGATAATTCTCATTTTCCATGGTTTATCGCGGCTTGATGATTTTCTTATATATTGGTGGGGATTAATTGACCAATACTACGTTCAAGATTTCTAATTATGAGCTGTTATCCATTGTACCAACCGCACATTCAAACTTAAGGCACCTGGTGTCTGATAAAAAATTAAAATATTCGTTATACAGCTCTTCTCCCAATCAATTTTCCATTGAAAGAAACAAAACAGAACGCACACAGCCACTATATACATTCCCAACCATCAGGCATCTTTTGACTTGTAGTTGGGTTCATGTTTATCATTTAAACGCGAGCCATCAATCTCAGCACAACCTTTAACTCCTCCTTAATTTTCCAAATTGTTCACTAGGGGACGCTCACACTACATATAAATACTAGGCGATTTCTTGCCTAGTTCCCTTTTTAGTTTGTATTTCAGCGAACACATCTACAATGTAAGCTCTCGCAGGAGATTGCGTCTTTCCGTTTGTGGGAGGCGCCATGAACATTAAACACACATACACGTACGTATGAATATTCACCAAAATACAAACTCTTTACGTTCACACACAAACACAAATAATAATGTCTATGTCCATTGTAAATTTTGTTGTTTAATACATATATTTGTTAATATATATATATCGGACTTTGTTGGTTTTCTTTACACTTCTTTATGGTGGATTCAATCTCTGAGTCCGCCATGTTCTTGTAGTAGACCTTCTTCTAAAAGGAATAAACGTTTGTGTACCTAATTTAACAACACGTAAACTCCACGTTCCGCTACAAAAGTACACTGGAGCAAGATGTCAGTTTGTCGCAAGTGGACAGCGATTGAAATACAAACTCAGATATTGTATCGACTCATATGTTAACGCTTGAGGACTAAGGCCTGAGGTCAAATAAAAATGAAAATTATAGAAATGGCAAGTATTTTCTAGGTCAAAATTTCTTTGTAGCATTTCGTCTTTGCAAATATGACGTTTCCACGATGTAACTAGGTTAAAATAGAAAAAAATGACACTTTTTGAAACATGCTAAATTTAGTGAGTGAAAATACGTGCCTTCATTCTCAGCACAAACGTCATCTTTTATTGCTCCATAACTGCAAATTATAATAATCATATTCCACGGATTATCGCGGCTTGATTATCTTCTCATATGTTGGTGAGGATTAATTAACCCTAATTTCCTTCAAACGTGGCTGGCTGAAAAATGATGTGGGTGCAGTATAGAGAAATCCACGGACAAGGGTTGAGAAAAAACAGTCAGACTGTGAGTGTCTGCTTGTCAATCTATCTGCCTATGAAGGGTTTGTTCTCGTAGGGATCTGTGACTAAAGGGGTCCCTGAATGAAGTGGGCCGTGGCTTATAAAAGGTTAAGAACCACTGGCTTAGTGCATGTGACTATATTACGAGTTTTGGGATTTTGGAAGTAAGCAGATTTTCAGTAAAGCATTGAAACGTAAAGAAGTTGAAAAATGATAGTTTGGAAATCAAATACAAATTGTTTTATTCACACAAAGAAATGACAAATTGAAAGAAAGTACACTGGAGCTAGATATCGGTTTGTCGCAAGTGGACAGAGATTGAAATACAAACCCAGATATTGTATCGTCTAATATATTAAAGGTTGAGGACTAAGATCTTAGATCAAATCAAAGTGACAATTATATGAATGAGAAGTATTTTCTAGGTCAAGATTTCTTTGTAGCATTTCGTCCTTGCAAATATGACGTTTCTAAAATGTAACGAGTCTAAAATAGGGGAAAAAGACTTTTCTTGAAACGTGCTAAATTTAGTGAATGAAAATGACGTATTGTAGGATAATGGTAATTATTGGAGTATTTGATTAGTTGAGCCAACCAGATTATTACTTGGGCCATGAGGGATTTTTGAATATCTCCATATATTCAAGTTCGCGTTGATAGTAAAGTCAGTTGCTTGGTTAGTCTTATGCTAGTCACAGCACTAGGCGTGGTCTTAGTTCCGTGACTACTACCTGCTTTTCCGACTATTCGCTCTGTCAACTCCTGCTGTGCTTAAAAGATCCACATAAGACGGGGTGACACAATCCGGTCAGAACTTCTTCTGACGGGCAGAATAGTCCATTTCGTGTCATGTTCTCATTGGTCAACCAACCATAGTTCGGCTTATAATTTATGCAAGTAGAAGAAAAACCTTTCTAAATCTTTTATTCCTCACTGTTTTTATTTATTATATTCTTACTGGCTGACCAATCGTTATTTGAATTGGAGAGGGCTGAACTAAAAAAAATCACCTATTTTATTGTACCTAATATTTGACATTTAAGTCTGAAGTCAGTTAAGATGTTGTATGAAGGTCAAATGCAACTTATACTGTGCTGTGAATTTTGACAGTCTTTGAACTCATTACATCGCAGTGACATTTAAAATATGGAGGCCGTCTAATGAAGTAAAAAATAAACAACAGGTGTCTTGAATTTTGACCGATTCTCACATGTTAAATCCGGTGACCTTTAAAATAAACAAATCATATGAAAATGCTTTGTTTTCAACAAAATCCTATTCTTGATAGGGTATTGTTAAAAAAAGAAAATATTTCATTTTTATCATAATTTCTCGAAAATAATACGCATTCTTTTACTGTAAATTACAGTTGATAATATGGGTGTGTCTTATAAATAGGTTTAAACAAATATATATATTTCCTTATTGAGTTATAATGATAAATACGTACTTGTTCTAAAATAAGAAAGATATTATCCCAATATTCATTTTAAATCCAACAATAATAATTCTAACATTTTTTGTCATTAAATTAAATTTATCATAAGCGCTTTTTTGTTTGGCGAAAAAAATCAAAAAAAAATCTATAAAAAAGCCAATTTCGAAGAAAAAGGATATCAAGTTAACAATTTATTGAAATTTTAAACTTCATCATCACCACCAATTTCTATTATAGAATCAATATTTAAACAAATTATCATTCACAATATTATCTTCGTCCTGTTCAATATTATCCTCGGCCTCTTCATTCTCTTGCCAAAGGATGTCATCTTCTGAGCCATCCATGGCTGTCATGAGACAACACATCTTGAAACCTCTCTTTATAACATACTCACTGACGGAATCCCATTTTGGCGCTAAAATAAAAATGGTAATTTTTCACCATTATTTTAGCCGCTTAGTGTCCTTTTTATTCGTAATGTCAAGGTCGACAAAATATCTTCGTAATTATTTTTTTGTTTGACAAAGTTTATAGATGCGTATTATACACAGGGATAGATCATTTGGCATCATATTTTTTGGGGGGGGGCGTATTATTTATGGGTGCCAGACTGCAGTCGATGATCAGGATTTCTTTAGGTGTCACCTCCATGATTTAGGGCGCTCCACAACACTTGCTGTCACTGCTTTCACAAACGTTGTATCCACAAGTAA
>CAHIKZ030000950.1:792500-807500 GCA_903632075.3 Acanthosepion pharaonis
TCTCTGTCCTGGGTATAACGATAAACTACATCTGCGTCCTGAGTAAGACAATAAACTACGTCCAACAGCAAGGCCTCTGATCAGGAGGTTCTGGGGAGCGAAGAACTACTTCTTAATTGCCAATGTTCCCAGGTCCACTCTGGCACGGGGTCGTAGCACTTGTTAGCGCCCTAAACAGGGGCCAAAACACTATGAAAATCTAAAAGTAGGTTTTGAAACCAGAAATACTTTGTAAAAAATTATTAACAACAATACATTATTACGACATTATTTACATTATTCGGACTATTATCCTCATCTTTCAGGCCATATTTATTACAACGTTTCGGCCGTTGTACGCTCCTGCCTTCTTCAGGTGGTTGGAATACACAGATGTCCTCAAAGACACGTGGCACAATGGATAAAGGCGTTGGTTAGATCCAGTGACAGGACCCAAAGAGTGTGAGTTCAATACGCGGTTAGATCCAGTGATAGTGTGAGTTAAATACTTGGGTAAGGCAGTGGAGTACGTGGAGTGGGAAAATGAACAGGACATAACTGATATCAGATATCCATTAAACATGGCACGTGGAACTAGAACAGTCTACCTCAGTGAGCGAAATAAATGGTTCAGTTTGACATTCCAACCAACTGTAGAAGGCCAGAGCGTACAACGGCCGAAACGTTGTGATAAATATAGCAACAAAGATGAGGACAATAATCCAAATAATGTAAATAGTGTACATAATACCTCATGTCAGAAATATAGATACTGAAAGGCCGAAACGTTGTAATTAATATGGCGACAAAGATGAGGACAATAGTCAGAATAATGTAAATAGTGTACATAATACCTCATCTCAGAAATATAGACATACACATTATTACTAGCAATACCTTTTTAAAAAAATGTTACCAGTTATACATTTAAAAAAAAAATATTAGCATCGATACATTTTTGAAGAAAAAATATTACCAGAAATAGTTTTGAAGAAAAGCATATTACCAGAAACAGATTTTTGAAGAAAAATATTACCAGCAATAAAAATTGTCGTCATTAATTTATCCATTGAGGTTGATATGCTGTAAAACAAAACAAAGCAAACCATTATTACCAGCAATATATATTTGAAAAATAATATTACCAGCACTAAAAATCTTGTCGCATTAAATATCCGATTGAGTTTGATATGCCGTAAAACAAACCAAACCGTAAATTATCTGCAAACTGACGGGCAAAGAAAGGTGGGTACTGAAAATTGGGAAATGGTGTTCCAGAGTAGATTCATACAATACAACATTTACTGTCTACTGTCTGAGAAAAAAAAAAAACAAACAAAGCGTAATATTTACATGATATAATAAAAATAATATATAAAATATATGGGTGTAGCATTTTTCAACAGACAGGTTGAAATTTATCGCATATAGCCATTTTTTGCTGCTACTATAACGTGAGGTCTACGTCAATATGGCGTGAGATCTACCCCCACGTTTCGTCTATAGCGTGAGATCTACCTCAAAATAGCGTGAGATATAACTCCCGTTTCGTCTATGGTGTGAGATCTACCTCAATATAGCGTGAGATCTACCTTAATATAGCGTGAGATCAGCCTCCCGTTTCGTCTATGGCGTAAGGTCTACCTGAATATAGCGTGAGATCTACCACCCGTTTCGTCTATGACGTGAGATCTACCTCAATATAGCATAAGATCTACCTCCCGTTTCGTCGATGGCGTGAGGTCTACCTCAATATTGCATGAGATCTACCTCCCGTTTCGTCTATGGCGTGGGGTCTACTTCAATATAGCGTGAGATCAAACCCCAGGTTTCGTGTATGCTGTGAGGTCTACCTCAATATAGCATGAGATCTACCTCCTGTTTCGTCTATGGCGTGAGGTCTACCTCAATATAGCGTGAGATCAAACCCCACATTTCGTCTATGGTGTGAGGTCTACCTCAATATAGCGTGAGATCTAACTCCCGTTTCGTCTATAACGTGAGGTCTACCGCAGCATCGAATTATAATATTATATTGTATGTGCATAACCAAGAAGTCTCTACTGCCACTGTAAGTGCTTTAACAGAGGATAGAGAATATGGCACCGAAATCCGAAGGCAAACTGTGATCGCAAAAGCGCAAAAGCAAGGTATTGAGATAGAGGAAAATTTTGTTAGAAAGCAAGAAAAGAGTGCTGAACCGTTAGATAATATATCTCCGAATATAGAATTGTGAATTATGAACAATCTCCTTACAAATGGAGTAGAGACCTGAGGTAATAGAAATATTGTTCTACAGAATGATGATGAGAATTCCATGGACTGAACTTGCGACGTTAATTTATTTTTTAAATTTACTGAGTAACTCAATAAATTTAAAAAAAAAAAAATTACTCCAATATTCGCTTGGGGATGAAATGGAACTAATGTTTTTAATTTAATTACAAAATTATTTTTTGAAATTTTTAGCTTCCATTTTTGAAACATGGTTATTACTGTGTAGCGTAAAGAACATATTTTAAACCAGTTAATTTATAATATTTATGCTCTGTAAATTTACATTGAGCACTGTTGTGTAAAAATAAAAATATCAATAAGAACAGCGGATTATATATCTTACTGTTCTTTCTTTTTTTTATATATATATATATATATATATATATATATATATATATATATATAACCTTTCCACTTCATACCAGTGGAACTCGTTCCAATGCAAACGGATACTTTTTTGACTTTGCTTTTTTACTCAGATTCACAAAGTAACTTTCCGACTCTGTTGCATTGTGGGTACAGATAAGTTTCTGTCATAAATACAATAGACAAGAGTACTAGAAAATTCATTGACAGATATCTTTTAACGATTCGCTCTTTTTCATCGACTACAAATAAAAAAAAAGAAGAATACGAAAAACAGGTTTGACAGTCTGTGCAGCTCGGCGCCATCTTTTCTGTAGACACAGAAACTCACAAGAGGATTCAAAAATTATTTTATGTAACGTAAAGAAAAGTTGAGAGCACATTGTCTTTCGCCTGACAAAACATAATTCATTTAAATTGGAAAGTACCCGAGCAAACATTACGCCAGGTTGGTTAATTTCAATACACAGTAGAATCCTTCATATACGGAATGTCTCATATCCGGAATCCCGCATATCCGGAATCCCTCATATCAGGAATCCCTCATATCCGGAATGTCTCATATCCGGAATGTCTCATATCCGGAATCCCGCATATCCGGACATGATTTCGATGAGAATATTTGAACTGTTTGGGTGATATGTAACTGATCTGAAATTCCTGTTTTTCAGGAAATTTACTTTGGATAATTGCTTATTCTTATTTCCCCCCTAATGGCTTCTATTCGTGCAAAAGATGATGGGAATAAGAGGAAAAGAACAACTTTGGAATTATTGCAAAAAGTGGATATTTTAAACAGACTAGACGCTGGCGAAATTTCATTGTAACTAATGGCTGAGTTCAATATAGGAAAGTCAACATTTGTATTATTAACTTAAGAATTAACTCATCAGAAATTTCAAATAAGAAATCCGGAAAATTTTCACTGATGAAAACTAGTTACAGTAGAATCCTTCATATCCGGAATCCCTTATAGCCGGAGTTCCCCATATCCGGAATACCGCATATCCGGTAAAGATTTTGATGTGTATATTTGAACTACTTGGATGATATGTAACTGAATTAAAATGTCTTTTTTTTTCCGGGAAATTAACTTTGGATAATTGCTTATGTCTATTTCACGCTAATGACTTGTATTGATGCAAAAGATGATGGGAATACGAGGAAAAGATGACAAAGGGACACACCTGCAACATAGCGACAAGATGCATGACTGTGATGAAACCTGACGAAGTTGAAAAAGCTATTGAAAAGGTTGTCAGTTTTATGGAAAGAAAACCAGCATGACGATTGCAATAATGCACGCAGAGTTTAAAAAAAAAGCGTCTTCCGTTTAAAAAAATTTCCATAACAAAAGAAAAACGAAATGTGAAAAAAAAAGTTGAGAATGATATTAGAAGAGAAAGAATCATCATGCAACAGCGATTAAAAAATCTTCGTTACATTATTTCTTTTGCATACGTGGTATACTTAATTTAATGAATTTTAAATTTTCCATAATTTTGTTCTTTAAAATCAGTTCCGTTATATTTCACTCGTCATTAGCGTAATTTGTTTACTATAAAACATTGAAAATACATGTTAATCCTGAATTCCTTTTTTTTAATTTTTTCATCTAAATATAACCTCTCATATCCGGACTTAGTAACCATTTCCTCATATCCGGAAAGCCTTCTTAGTCCGGTTGTCAAGGATTATACTGTATATCACTACTATTTTTGCATTTAATCGGTATGACCCCAAGCAAAGCAGTAAAGACACTTAAACGCAAGGGGTAAGAAGCCATGGAAGAATTAGGAACAGAAACATCAATATATGAGCAGAAAGTGAAGAGTAGTCAGCAGGATTTTAGATACCGATTGACATCGAATTTAAATGTTTGCAGATTAAAGTTGGTTGGAAAGCATGTAGCCAGAAAAAAGTTCCACAGTCAAGAAGTACGAGAGAAGAAACTGTTAATATAGAACTTGCGGCTACATCTAGCCAACTTAACTATAAATTGGTGAGATATCGACGCTAGTCTAGTAATCTGCTTAAATTCAAAATGTCTCGGTTTCTATGCCACAGAGCTCATCCGAACAATTACCATGAAAGTATTTAAAGAAATGACACAGAGAGGCAACCTTACAGCGATGAATAAGCCGAGTTGCCAGATTAGGACCAATAATATTGCTGATTCTTCTTTGGATCTTATAAAGGAGCCCATTGTAAATAGCAGAGGCAACAGGTCATATGCAGCAGCAATATTCTAAGCATGGACGAATGGTAGACATATAGATATGTAAGATAGATTCCGGAGAGAAAAAATGCCTTGGACGACACAGATATTGTTCGCTACTAAGATAAAAATGGATTCAATGTAATCGTTTTACTTTATGTCAGCTGAGAAACTTTGTCCGAAAAGCCGCAACGTGTCACTTTCTTGAACGTTGGCATGAAAGGCAGAGAGAGAGAGAGACAGACAGACAGAGACAGAGAGGGGGTTTCTCATATGATTAATGAAAAGTTTAGTTTTGTTGGCGTTAACATTGACAAGCCATATTTTGCCCCATTTAACGATGGATGCCGTTTTTAATATAAGCTGCTATTGGGTTAACAATTACGTCCAACAACAAGGCCTCTGATCAGGAGGTTTTCAGAACCACCTCTTAATTGCTTGTGTTCCCAGGTCCACCCTGACCCGGGGTGGTAGCACCTGTTAAGGTCTCAACTATGGGCAAATTGTTAACTCCCAAACTGGGGTCAAAAATTATGAAAGTGTAAAAATAGGTTTTAAATTTTGTGGGGAAAAATATTACCAGGAATACATCTTTGAAGAAAATAAATTTTACCAGCAATACATTTTTTAGGAAAAAATATTATCAGTAATACATATTTTTAAGGAAAATTATTACCAGCAATACATTTTTGAAGAAGGAAAATATTGCCAGCATACATTTTTGAAAAAAAAATATTACCAGCAATAAAAATCTTGTCGACATTAAATAACACATTGAGGTTGATATGCCGTAAAACAAACCAAACCAAAGCAAACCAACCAGACCATAAGTGGAACTCGTACATACGATCCATCGTTAAAGCTATAAAAAACTTGTCGGCATTAAATAACCCATTGAGGTTGATATGCCGTAAAACAATCCAAACCAAAGCAAACCAACCAGACCTTAAGTGGAACTCGGACATACGATCCATCGTTAAAGCTATAAAAAACTTGTCGGCATTAAATAACCCATTGAGGTTGATATACCGTAAAACAAACCAAACCAAAGCAAACCAACCAGACCTTAAGTGGAACTCGGACATACGATCCATCGTTAAAGCTATAAAAATCTTGTCGGTATTAAATAACCCATTGAGGTTGATATGCCGTAAAACAAACCAAACCAAAGCAAACCAACCAGACCTTAAATGGAACTCGGACATACGATCCATCGTTAAAGCTATAAAAATCTTGTCGGTATTAAATAACCCATTGAGGTTGATATGCCGTAAAACAAACCAAACCAAAGCAAACCAACCAGACCTTAAATGGAACTCGGACATACGATCCATCGTTAAAGCTATAAAAATCTTGTCGGTATTAAATAATCCATTGAGGTTGATATGCCGTAATAACAAACCAAACCAAAGCAAACCAACCAGACCTTAAATGGAACTCGGACATACGATCCATCGTTAAAGCTATAAAAATCTTGTCGGCATTAAATAACCCATTGAGGTTGATATGCCGTAAAACAAACCAAACCAAAGCAAACCAACCAGACCTTAAATGGAACTCGTACATACGATCCATTGTTAAAGCTATAAAAATCTTGTCGGTATTAAATAACCCATTGAGGTTGATATACCGTAAAACAAACCAAACCAAAGCAAACCAACCAGACCTTAAATGGAACTCGGACATACGATCCATCGGTAAAGCTATAAAAATCTTGTCGGCATTAAATAACCCATTGAGGTTGATATGCCGTAAAACAATGCAAACCAAAGCAAACCAAAATGCAATACAATTGTGTTAATTGTTATTTGTTGTTACAAATTTCTCTAAGAATATTTACAAAGAAATAAGGCTATATTATTTTTACTTCTTTAAAAAGAAATAACCAATGTAAAACTTAATTTATTTACTACTTTTATTAAAGTAATAATTTCGAAAGAAGATACAAGTGCATAACTCTAACTTAGATAAATCAATTTTATTTGTTTGAAAACAATAGTGTATAGTAATTAAATAAATACTTATTTAAAAATTATTCATTTAAAAACATTGGAGTATAGCTCCCTAATCCCATCCTTCTGAAAGTACTGCTCAGGTATCTTTGCCGTGGAGTTTTATCCAGGCTGGCACACTTGGATTTTTTTAGTTAATACTTATTTAAGAATAGGGGTGAGGGTTACTCCGGCTCCGAATCTGCGGCCCTAGTATTATTGCAGTGGGTTTTATCTAGACTCCCATAGTTAATAATACTTTTAACAAAATTAATGAGGATGCAGGTCTAGCCGCCTAAAGCCTTTTCTTCAAGTACGGACCTGGTAATTTTGCAGTGGGGTTCTATCTAGACGCTACGATTTTCAGTTATTTATAAAATATAGGTGAAGGGTGTTTCGCCTTCAAATTCCCACTTCAGAACATTCCTAAAATCAATTTTCAGTCGACTTTTATTTCATAGTTAACGAATTTAACACGGCAACGATATCATGTATATTTCCCCTATATTTTTGAAATAGAAATGAGGCTATATCTTGTTGCTTCTTTAAAAATAAATAACTGTCTAAAACTTAATTTATTTACTACGATTTTATTAAAATAATAATTTAGAATGAAAATACAAGACCTTAGATAAATTGATTTTATTTGCTTGAATGAAAACAACAGAGTATAGTAATTAAATAAATACTTAAAAAATATTTATTTAAAAATATTGGAGTGGGGGCTTATCCCCCTAAGCACTTCACACATAAAATACAGCCTGGTACTATTGCAGTTGGGTTTATCTGGACTGGAACCCATGATGTTTTTATTTAATGCTTATTTAAATGTATGGGGCTATCACCGATACAGAAATTACGGTCCTCGTATTCTTGTAGTGGGGTTTTATCTAGACCCTCTATTAATAATACTTTTGAAAAAAAATATTGGGAAAGGGGGAGCTATACCCCTAAGCCCTACTTCTGCAAGTACGGCCTTGGTGTTTTTGTAGTGAGGTTTTATCTGGACCCTACGATTTTAAGTTATTTAAATATATAGACAGTATTTACATTAGTCGGACTATTGTCCTCATCTTTGTCGCCATATTTGTCACAACGTTTCGACCGTTGTACGCTCCGGCCTTCTTCAGTCCGACTAATGTAAATACTGTACATAATACCTCATCTCAGAAATATAGACAGACTCTTAAATATATAGGGTTGGTGTCTTTAGCTCCCAAATCCTCACTCCAGAACGGCCCTAAAATCAATTTTATTTCCGAGTTTTCCGTTGATTTAGGAAAATTGTTCCTAAATTCGGCCACGCAATGATAGTCATGGTTTGCAAAGATATAATTCAGCATTTACTGTTTTAAATATATTCTGTTTTCTTCGACAAATTGTTATGTTTTCCCGTTCAAGCTTTACTGATTCACAAATAACAGTTACGATGTCACAAATAACAAGTACGATGTCACAAATAACCGTTACGATGTCACGTAAAGCAACCGTTTTTTGGAACATTTGCAATTATTTAAATGGTTCATAGATTTAGAATGAACCTTGCAGTCGCTCAAAATATTCTTATAATTTCTAGTGATTATCCAAGCGTAGCTTAGATGTGGCACAAGGCCGAAAGTAGAGGGCACCTAGTGAGGATCGAATTCACTACTCAATAATAATTGTTCTAGCGAGACAAGCTTGCTAACCATTACACCGAATCGAGGTGCCCAATAGTGATTTTCCAAGTGTAGCTTAGATGTAGTACAAGGCCGAAAGAATGGGGCACCCAGTGAGGATCGAACTCACTACTCAGTCGTAATTGATCTAGCAAGGCAAGCTTTCTAACCATTACACCTCGTCGTGGTGACCAATTCTTACAATTTCTATGACCTCCTTCTGTCCACTATTGACCAGATTTGGGGTGAAAGATAAAGCAAGCCCAACGGTAGAGTGTTTCGTATGACACACTTCCACACAACCAATCAATCTGTTGATTTCATCTATTTTGAAAAGAATGTGTGCCGACTTTAGTTTTCAACGAAGGAGTCGGTCGGTGTAATTTAATATTTTCTCGCTTTTCCGCCATATTCCTCTTCCCAAACGAATTTCCTTAAAGATCTAACAGTATATCATTCTCCATTATTGGTAAATTAATTTTTATCAATAGTGTAAGTGTCTTTATAAAGAGATGACATCTTCATAAGAATGCACAAGAGATGATTTCAGCCATTAACCCTGAACACCGCTTTACCGGTGATAGAGAAAAATGACGTAATGCCCAGCCATTGGTTGAATAATGGTAGAGAAAAATTTCAGTGCCCACCTACCAGTTGAACGGTGGGTAAACCTTTCTGATGTAATGAATAGGCATACACCTGGTTCCCCCCTCACAGTGATATGATTGGCTGGTGTCAGCCATAAATACAGACTGATGGAGAGATACAGGAACGACGCCTATTGGCTACGCCTACTGCCTACCACTACGACGAGGACCAGTCCATTATGGTTACCTGCTAGATTGTCCTACTCGGTTACAGTAGTCCAAACCCACTTTGCTACTTCGAACAAATATATCCTTTTCCGGGACATATCACTTTCTATTTTTATATCTACCACGGAGCATTACATACCAATTATTTGCGAATGTTGAGTCAGGGGCTCAGGAAGAAGGGTTAAGATCGTTCACGGGCGCAGGACTCAAAAGGGTTAAAGATAGACAATAATAAAAGAAGAGAAATGAAGAATCCAAAAGATAACGATTGACGTTGCATTTAAATTTTTGAAGTTCAAAGTTGGCTGGAAAACAAGAACCAGAAGAGAGTACCACAAGCGATAAGTGCGAGAGAAGAAACTCTTAGTATAGAACTTACGGTTGCATCTAAAAATTTGATCTGTAAAATTATGTGACGAATCTACCAATCGAGTAAACTCGCGGTACTAAAAAGGAATAAAATAATAATAATAATAATAATAATAATAATAATTATTATTATTATTATTATTATTTTATTAATATATATTAATATATTATAAATGGACCATAAAGTGTTGATAAACCCTAAAGAACGAAAATCAATCAATTTTATTTTTTCTACTTCATTTCATCCCAAGCAAGGCAATAAGGCCACTAAGACGCAAGAGTTTACTGATAGTGAAAGAATATGCGAAAAAGAAAAATAGGATTAACCTTTTGCGCCCTGACCACCGCTTTATCGGTGGTAGAGAAAAATGATTCAATGCCCAGATACCGGTTGAACGGTGGATAAACACTTGTAACTATTTTCATATCAACCGCGTGTGTTTATATATCTGTTGGCAAAATCTTAAAGCCAATTGGGTATGACATCTCTTTGTAAGAGACGAAAGACTCTGCCGGTCGAACTGCAATCTTTGAAGGAATCCCTCAGTCGCACGTGATTATGGAATCTGTCCGAGTATCCAGCAAATCTTTGTTGCAAACGTTCGCTAAGACACGTTTCTGTTCTTTCAACAATTCCAAAGCCAATATTTGGTTTATAATACAACTATGGAAATCTTAGGTACGGTTTTTGAGATCGGATGCCCTGGCATGACCAACTCCCGTCCGCATTAACCCTTGATCACGATGACTTGGGACTTCGTGCTAACACAATCATCGACGGCTCCTGAGCGTTTTGCCTGCACAATATCACTTACAAAGCTTGTTTGAAACCGTGGTATGAATTTAATGTTCTTCCTAATCCTGCTAAATGCTAATACCGTTTCCCCAGACCATGATCATCAAGGTCGACTCCCTGAGAATTTGATGATTCGAACCTGTATCCCACAGTCGAAATTGTAAGAATCAATGAAAAAAATCACTATGCTATACATTTCACATTTATAATAATATGTCATTCTTAATAGATGTGGTATAGCTCTGAATAAGGTCGAACTGTGTACCTGTCGAAGTGTAATATTCTATAGCTAAAATTAAAAAAAATATTTGTTCGATTAATTCTTCAAATCAAACAGAGGTTACAAATCTTTGTGCAATTATGTATCTGCTGTTTACCCGAAGCCCGCCTAAAAGCAAATATTAAATGCCAACGTCTGTGGCTTTAGACAAGTCTACCAGAATTAAAATGCTCTTTCCTGTCTAGTAAATAAAATGCTTTAATTTCAGACATAACCTCTTGTTGGCGATATTTCTCTGTAGAATTCTTTGTCAGGAATACAACTTTTTTATTTTCATATCAGGTTTTAAGACAACAATAGCGACTGTTACTTTTCTTTCGAAACTCGTCACCATCAATTTCATAAACAACTTATTTTTGACGACAAAGGCACAGAAGCAAAAAAGAAAAAAAAATGGCAGGGAAAATATTCGCAGTGACTATATAAAAAAAATATGAATTAGAATTCTGTCGAAACGCCAGCTATCTGATAATATTTCCCCTCACACACCATCGACTTCACCCCCTTAAAGTGATCAATATTGATTGTCATCTGATCTCGTATAGTCAGACAAGATAGACTTGATATTTCCCGCCAGTAAAGAAACTAACCACAGCCATTGACAAATATTTGAATACGACCGGTCGATGTTTCCTCCATTTTTTTTCTCTTTCTTTTAATATCCGCCAGAAATCCAGTGTCTACAAGAATGGTGTCCGGCCGGCGTGTGACTAATTTAGAATCCATTGAAATAAACCATCGTCAGCTTGGCAAAAATGGCTACCAATTTGTTTCTGTCGTAGCCATAAGTTTCAGATATATTGCAGTTATTTGTCAGCGTCCGTACATATGTGCGAGTGTCTGTACGCATGTGCCGTGAAGCTCGCAGTAGTGAACAGTTTTAACGATAGAGCATTTATTTATTTTATTAACTTCAGTTCGTGCCTAACTGACTGTCTGTCAGAGTCTATTCCATGTTAATCGAGTGTATATTCTTTCTTTTCTTTTTATGTACCATTTCCTTTGAGGACGTAGGCGATCATGGCTCTCCACCTCCCTCTGTCTCTCTCAGCTATCAGCAATTTTCTTCCCTCTGCTTTTTCCCCAAGCCACATTCTATCATACACTTGCTTAAGTCCGTCAGGCATGTCAAACGTTGTTTTCTCTTGTCTTTCTTTTCCTAAAACGTATTGCTGGTATTAAAACGTATTTTTATACTTTCATAGTGTTTTAACTTTTTTTTGTTTTGTGTGTGTGTGTGGCGGGGTAACAATTTGCCCATAGATGCGACCCTGACAGATGCTACCACCCCGGTCATGGTAGACCTGGGAACACCAGCAATTAAGAGGCGGTTCCACGCTCCTCAAAACCTTCTAATCAAAACCTTCTCGGCTATTTTGTACTCCAACGTAGGAATATTTAATAAACCTTTCCTTTGTTTTTCTTACCTAGCTTTCAGTACTTTTGATACTTACTTTAACTATTTTTTTTTTAATGTGCCATGTCCTTTCAGGATGTAGGCGATCATGGCTCTCCATCTCCCTCTGTCACTTGCAACTCCCAACAAGTTCCTTCCCTCTGCTTCCTCCCTCAGACCACGTTCTGTAATTCACTTGCTCAAGCCCGCTAGGTATGTCATGCAATGTTTTCCTTTGTCTCTTTTTTCCCTTCTAAACCTGTGAGTATCAGATCCTCCAGCAGGCTCTCCTTCCCGAGAAATTTCATCTGCCTCTTCCTGATGTTAATTAAAAGCTCCCTCCTTGTTTTGCATTCCCTCTAAGACCTCATCGTTGCTTACACACTCGGTCTATGATATCCTTAACTACAATCACGTAGATGAATTAAACAATAACAAATAAAAACGCTTGATTCTATTGGTGAAGTTTCTTTCAATTGTCCATCTTTCCCTCTATCCGCCCTGTGAGTATCAGATTTTCCAATCCTTCCTTTCTCATTACGTGACTCAGAAACTTCAGCTGCCTTTTTCTGATGTTAGCTATAAGCCTCCTCCTTGTTACATCCTGTCTAAGACCTCATCGTTGCTCACAGGCTCAGTCCATGATATCCTTAGCATCCATCTGCAGAACAACATCTCTGTCGCCTCGAGTCTTTTCTTCATCTTTAAGGAAATCGCCCAGCATTCGCTGCCGTAAAGAAGGACAGATGTCACGTAACAGCTCAATATTCTTTTCTTTGTTACCAAAGAAATCCTCCTGTCTCGCAATACTCTGCCCAGATTTTGGAATGTGCTTTAAGCCATCACAATGCGTCTACGGTCAAGACGCTTCTCAGATATTTAAACTTCCGCATCTGCTTGATTCTAGTGTCCCCAACGTGCAAATTTCATTCGACGGTAAAGCACATGAATTTACACTACTGAAGCACTTCGGTGGGGGTGTAATGGTTATCAAGCTTGTTTTTGCTAGATCAATTAAGACTGAGTAGTGCCGTACTGGGTATGATGATAAACTACATCCGCGTCCAGGGTAAGACGATAAACTACGTCCAGCAGCAAAAATGTATACCTGGCAATATTTTTTCAAAATAATTTTTTTCTTCAAAATTTTATTGTTGTTAATAATTTTTTTACAAAGTATTTCTGGTATTAAAACCTATATTTATACTTTCATAGTGCTTTTACCCCAGTTTCGGAGTTAACTATTTGCCCATAGCTCGGAACCCAACAGGTGCTACCACCCAAGGTCAGAGTGGACCTGGGAACACCAGCAATTAAAAGGTGGTTCCACGCTTCTCAAAACCTCATGATCAGAGGCCTTGTTGTTGGACGTAGTTTATCGTCTTACCCAGGACGCGGATGTAGTTTATCGTCTTACCCAGGACGCGGATGTAGTTTATCGTCTTACCCAGGACGCGGATGTAGTTTATCGTCATACCCAGCATGGGCAACCATTTTAGAAAAAAATAATTTGTATTGAAAGGCAGACTAACTTAACCAGCTTTACGCAGCATTCATTATGAACGTGCTTCAGTTATTCATTGATATCGATATGCTCGCAAATCTGTTGCCCAGTTTACCGAAAAAAGAGGTTTAATACAGACTAGTTTGACAAGCTGAAGACAGTGGGAGTCGTTGTAAATGAAATAACATTCATAAGTACCGCAGATATATTTTTGTAATTGTTTCGCGAATATAATAAATAAATTTATATGCTTACAATTAATAAATATAATTAAATAAGACAAAAATTTAGGGGGAAAATCGATGTAATAGAAAAAAAGAAAAAAAAGAAAGAAAGAAAAAAGAAGAAAGAAAAAATGAATCAAATAGAGAAAGGAAGGAATGTAAGACAAATAGAAAGAAAGAAAGAAAGAAAGAAAGAAAGAAAGAAAGAAAGAAAGAAAGAGGATATATTAAGAAAGAAAGAAAAAAAAAAGATGAAAAGTAAGAGGAAATATTAGAAAGAAAGAATGAGATAAAGAAAGAAAAAAGAATGAATCAGTGAAAGGAAGCATTGAAAGAAAAATAGACTGAATAAAATGAAAGACAGGAAAAGGAAATATTAAGAAAGAAAGAAAGAAAGAAAGAAAGAAAGAAAGAAAGAAAGAAAGAAAGAAATCAAATAGAGAAAAGGAAGGGGCGGAGAAATATAGACTGAATAGAAGAAAAGACAGATAGAAAGAAGAAATATTAGAAAAGAAATAAAAAAAAAGGAAAAGGGGAAACATTAAGAAAGAAAGAAAGAAAGAAAGAAAGAAAGAAAGAAAGAAAGAAAAAAGAAAGAAAAAGAAAGGCAGAATCAAATAGAGAAAGGAAGGGGCGGAGAAATTTAGACTGAATATAAAGAAAAGACAGAAAGAAAGAAGAAATATTGGAAAAAATAAAAAGAGGGAAAAGGGAAAATTAAGAAAGAAAGAAAGAAAGAAAGAAAGAAAGAAAAAGAAAAGAAAGAAAGAAAGAAAGAAAGGCAGAATCAAATTTAGAAAGAAATAAAATTATGGACTGAATAAAAGAAAAGAAAGAAAGAAAGAGAAGAAATATTTAGAAAGAAAGAAAAAAAAGGGGAGCAAAGAAAGAAAGAAAAAAGAAAGAAAGAAAGAAAGAAAGAAAGAAAGAAAGAAAAAGAAAGGGGGAAAGAAATATAGACTGAATAGAAGAAAAGACAGATAGAAAAAAAGAAAAAGAAAGAAATAAAAAAGAAAAACGTTGGAAACACATTAAAAAAGAAAGAAAAAGGGAGCAAAGAAAGAAAGAAAGAAAGAAAGAAAGAAAGAAAGAAAGAAAGAAAGAAAGAAAAGAAAGGGCGGAAAGAA
>CAHIKZ030000950.1:812500-902500 GCA_903632075.3 Acanthosepion pharaonis
AGAAAAAGAGAAAGATAAAAAAAAAAAAAAACACCGAAAGAAAGAATAAAAGGTATATATTGCAAACGCATGAGGGAAAGCTCATAAAACGTAATCTGACTTAGTTAAATATTTATCGTTTGTTCAACCTCTTCGACCCAATCAAAACAACCTAAGCAATGGTTGTCATGATAATAAAAGGGCGTCTCAAAAGTTTTCGTCGTCTCCTTCTGTGAAATAAAAAAACAAAAAAATAGAACATTAAGTCAGAGTAATTTTTTTTTTTTTTTTTTAAGCATTGTGCCCCCCCCCCCCAAGCAAGGCGTGAAGCCACTAGGATGCAAGGGGTTTGGAGCGAGAGCAGATAAGAGTGATAGGAAAAAGGAAGAGGAGGAGGATAGTGGGTAGATCAAGGTAATTGGAGATGTCGATTGACATTACATTTGAATAGTTGGAGATTATAGCTTTCAGGGAAACAGTAATTGGGGAGGGTGTTCCACTGGCGAGAGGTGCGAGGTATGAAGCTATTGGAGTATAAGAGACGGCTACATTTGAAGGTTTCTACGGTGTATGGGTGAGAGCGGGATGCCAGCCTCGTAGGGCGCTTGAATTCATGGAGTCTGGGAACCAGAGAGAGCAGCTCATCAGAGCAGTTACCATGGAAGTATTTGTAGAAAAGACAGAGAGAGGCGACGGCCCGTCTGTGAGAGAGTGACTGCAAGCAAGACGCTAGATCAGGGCCAATTAGATTACATATCCAATTACTTACTTCATGTAAACAGCATAATATGCTTTCTGAAACCAAGGCGCACGTAGACAGATATTACAAAAATAACAAGTATTCATGTTTAAGGATAATTCATGTACAGTGCTACTCCTGAATTTGGGGGTGAAAAATCTGTTTTTTTCATATAGCTCGTATATAATATGTGCAATAATATTTACCCTACCGTAGTCAAATATTGGAGAAGAGGGCATCGTCCCGGACAAATTTTAGAACAAATAGTCTTTATTTAGTTTTTTTTTTTTTTTTTAGTTTTTTTTAATGGTAATGATAATGGTAACATTGGCCGTTTCTCTACAAGGAAACATTTGGCATTCATTGACCGAGCAGCCAGTAAAGTTTTCGGTTAAAATTTATAAAATCTTAAAACATTTTTTCAGGAAGATAGATTTCTCAAATTCAGTAGCTGTTATCACTCTTTCCAGTATCGATGGGGAGTTTCCTTCCTAACCTTTAGTTTGAATTAGTGTGGAATATCAAACATTAGGGTTTACTTTCTTACGCAACAGTTTTATAAGATCGTCTTTCTTTCTATGTTAGATGTTATATCTTTGTTACGGCCTATATCAAGGGTAATAATAGCTGTTTTCTATCAAGAAATATTTAGCATTCACTAACTGAGCAGATAGTACCGTTTTCGGTGAAAATCTATAAAATCTTAAAATATTTTTTCAGGAAGATAGACTTCTCAAGCTCAGTAGCTGTTATCGCGCTTTTCAGTATCGATGGCGAGTTTCCTTCCTAACCTTTTGTTTGAATTAGTGTGGAATATCAAACATTAGGGTGTTCTTTCTTACGCAAAAGCTTTATAGAAGATCTTCCTTCTTTCTCTATTTGATGTTTCTTTCTTATGGCCTATGGTAATAGTAATAATACCCGTTTCCCTACAAGGAAACATTTGGCATTCACTGATCTAGCAGCCAGTACAGTTTTCGGTTAATTTTTTTTAAACCTTCAAACAGTTTTTCCGGAAGATAGATTTCTCAAATTCAGTAGCTGTTATCGCTCGTTCCAGTATCGATGGGGAGTTTCCTTCTAAACTTTTGTTTGAATCAGTGTGGAATGTCAAATATCAGGGTTTACTTTCTTACGCAATAGCTTTGTAAGATCTTGTTTCTTTCTCTGTAAGATGTTATATCTTTGTTACGGCCTATATCAATGGTAATAATAGCTGTTTTCTATTAAGAAATATTTAGCATTCACTGACTGAGCAGATAGTACCGTTTTCGGTGAAAATCTATAAAATCTTAAAATATTTTTTCAGGAAGATAGACTTCTCAAGCTCAGTCGTTGTTATCGCTCTTTTCAGCATCGATGGGGAGTTTCCTTCCCGACCTTCTGTTTGAAGTAGTGTGGAATATCAAACATCAGGGTTTGCCTTCTTAGGCAATAGCTTCTTTCTCTGTTTGATGTTATTGTTGCAGTTTTTTGTGTATATATATGTACTAGTTAGTTAGTCAAAATGCCTTGACTCACTTTATAGTCCACCAATAGAAGGGTAACCAATCAGAAGACGTAGAACATTCAATCCATCTTGTATGAAGGCGGCCATTTTGTTTACCCTACCAAAATGTCTAGTTCCAGCTTGTGAAGCGAAGAGAAACAGAAGGACGAGCTACGCTCTGCTACTTTTACCAAAATATCCACTGCTAACCTGAACAAAGCTTTTCTACTGTCTTCGAAATATTCACTGCTAACCTCTGGATTCTATACTCAAGACGACCGTCATTATGAACAACAGTTATATCTTTGTTACGGCCTATGGAAATGGTAATATTAGCCGTTTCCCTATAAGGAAACATTTGGCATTCATTAATCAAGCATCTAGTACTGCTTTCGGTTGAAATTTATAAAATCTTTCTCTTGAAACAATTTTTCAGGGAAACAGGTTTATCAAGTCCGGTAGCTGCTATCGTTCTTTTCAGTATCGATGAGGTTTCAATCCCTAACCTTGTATTTGAAGTAGTGTCAAATAGTCAGTATCTTGTTTATATAGGTTGGTCACTGAAACACTGAAGGATTTGAAAAGTCATAACTTGTTCGTTTTCATTTTTTTATTTATTTTATTCTGTTTGCATATTTTAGAGCATCCATTTGAGATTAAAATGGCTACGTATGATATCCAGCAAGGTGCAAAACTCTTCATTTTTCTTTGTTTTGTTTTTTTCCAATAAAAGACCAATTATTCAAATTCAGAGAAAATACCGGCAGCACTTTAATGTCAGAGCATCTCCGAGCGATAACATGATTCAGAACCAAATTAAAAGAAGTGGATCAGTCGACAATCTTCCGGGAAGAGGTCCTAAGCGCACTGAGCTCACTGACTCAACGGCGGAAGCTGTACAGCAGAGTGTTCTTGAGGATCCATCAGCTTCTACCCGCCGTCGCTCTGCTTAACTAGAACATCGCTACAGAAACTGGATTTAAAAATGTTTCCATACAAGCTTCAAATGATTGAAACTTCAGTACCCCAAGATACTCATCAGCGCTTGCAGTACGCCATTCGATTTCAACACACAGCCAGAGATAAAAAAAAAATACTTAATGAACAACTTGATAATGACTGTTGCGGTCCATTTTCATTTAAACGGGTACGCCAAAAAGTAAAATTATAGATTTTGGGGTACCGAGAATCCAAGAAAATTACATCAGCATCGATTGCAACCCCCAAAATGCACTGTTTGTTGCAGTGTTATGGTTGAGAGAGTTTTCGGTACTATTTCTTTGAAAATGAAGGTTAACCAGAAAGAATCAACAGGGCTCTGTATATGACAATGCTTGAAATTATTTTGATGCAAAGCGGTCTAAGATAATTACAAAGCCAAGGCAACAAAAGACGTCCTGCGAGAAATAAACGAATAATTTTCAAAAATTGCTGAATTTGCCCCCCCACCCTACACACAGCCTTCAGCTGATTTGATGGCACCAGACTTCTTTTTGTGAGGCTGCAGTAAGAACGGGTTGACGTAAAAAAAAAACAAAAAAAAACTGGAACAATTCAAGAACTTAAAGGGAAAATGCGAGCTGAATTCTAACGTTTTTGACTGGAGACCTTCCGTACGGCCATGAAAAACGCTTTGGAAATAGCCTGTATTTGTGAACGGAATAATGATGTTCATTTAAGGGATGTTGTTTTTCACACGTAATACTGAAAAAAAAAAATCTATTAATTATATTTTCAAACAAAATAATAAAAAAAATTAAAAATAGATGTTTGTAAAATTTATTTGCGTTTTATATCATTCACTCTTTTCAGCGGCTACCTATGTATCATTTTTTTCTCTTCGAGTTGCATGTGCTAGCCATTTTATTTGTTGCTGCTTTTGGTAGTCCTCGAGTGATGCGGGTTCTGTTATTTGGTACACTTCTTTGTTCGTGATTCTGTAGCGCCAGTCCACAATGTTCAAAGAAGGATGACCTTTGCCCAGACCACCAGGCCTTACGCTCTCAACGCCTTTATTTCAACATTGATCTTATGCTTTTACAGCTGACAGGTTACTTATTTCTGAACGGGTTTGGCTCCATGCATGTCATCCATATGAAGGTATGGATCTGATGAAAGTACTTATGAATATGACTCGAGTTTTCAGGTTGATGTTTTCTTTTCGCAGCAATTTGCGGTTTTTGTGCGTTAACAGCCTCCTGCACTGCCTATTCTCTGTTTATTTCCTTTCCTCCTATACTTAACTTTTATATCATATCCATACGCCGAGTTATCGGAAGTAAAATTCTGAAATTAGTTTTTACCCAAAAAATCTGCGGCTTTTTGGTATTTCCGTATGATGTTTTTTTTCTTTTTTTCTTCGGAAGATCTTTAAAACTAAATACTTAAAAATTGGTAAAAACTCCAGATATCAATTTTGGTGGCGATATTTAACACATCAACCCAGAGCTTTCCCAGTAAGCGACATTTCGATTTTCTAAACAGGTGAAAAATCAACCTGCTCTATGTGCTTATGAAACAAAAAATATATCTTTATTGGTTAGTAATTCTTCCTTTAAACGTATAAAAAACTAAATATTTTCTGTTTATTATATTTTAATTCTTTTTTTTAATGTACCAATAACTTTTAGAAAACGTGGTTAATGTGTGTGGATACGTGGGGCGAAAAAATTGGGTTGTTCAAAGTTTTCGAATCACATAAGTCAGCATCACTTTTCAGAAAATATTAATTAACTTTTGTTTTGTTGTAAAAATAAATTAGATTGCCGCCTTATTCTTTGGTATTTTCCATATATTTTTTTCGAAAACTACGTAAATTGCAACTTAACAGAGCTAAATATTATGCCCACCAACGTCTTTGAAATCCGTGCAATAATATGTCTTGCACGCATTCAAGAATGGTGATTCTGAATAAGTTGTTTTTTTTTCCTGGACGCATGCATTCCCCAAATCCTACACACATACAACAACCTCCTTCAACAAATTTCTACTTTGTTGAGTGAGTCTGGTATTCGTAGAAAATTATATATATATATATATATATATATATATATATATATATATATTAATGGATTTATTTATAATCCGAGATTATGCATTTATAACCCGGAGAAGGATATATATATATCGAATCGATTCTCCCGTCGCGTTCGACGTATGAGGGTCAAGCAGATCAGTTTCCAGGAAACTGACAGCCCGACACCGGCACATGAGATTTGATTATAGTGGTGAAGGCCTCGTGCAGGACCATCCACACTTTTTGAAGGGACGAATACAGAGACCTGGTGCACCGAATGCCACAAGGTTTGACACAACCTGTTTGACGTGACAATGGGTAGCTACGATGGAGCAGATTTATGCGAATTAGTAGGCATACTCATCCTATCATACCTGGCCAGAATCCTGGAGAGAAGGGACATAAGATTATACAGAGACGACGGTCTTATCTTAATAAGGGAATCCAATGGCCCCAAAGTAGACAAATTCAGGAAGAAAATAGTGAACGCCCTAAAAAACATTGGATTCAAAATAGAGATAAATACAGGCACAACTATAGTAAACTTCCTTGACGTCACTCTTAACCTGATCAACAACACATATGAACCATACAAAAAAGAAAATGACACACCAACTTATGTACACACATCCTCCAACCATCCACCCTCTATCATCAAACAAATACCAAAATCAATCAGCCGCAGACTATCTGAGAACTCATCTAACATGCAAATTTTCAATAGCAAAATAGCACCATACAACGAAGCACTAAAAGCAAGTGGTTACACACAACAACTACAATATATACCTCCACAGCCAAAACGCAGAAACAGAAAGAGAAACATTATCTGGTTTAACCCACCATATAACAAAACTGTTAAAACGAACATAGGCAAAAAATTCCCAAAATTAATAGAAAAACACTTCACTGAAGAAAACAAATTATCAAAAATATTTAACAAAAATAACGTAAACATCAGTTACAGCTGTACAAAAAACATAACAGATATAATCAAAAACCACAACAAAAAATGACAACCTACAAAAATGTAACCAAGGATCCAATATGCAACTGCAGAAATAGAACAACATGTCCACTCCAGGGAAATTGCCAAATTACGAACACAATATACAAGGCCAAGGTAAGTACAAACAAAAGCACTATGCACTACATCTATTAACTATCAATATTATCATTACCACCTACACACAGCACCATCACTTACACATCACACCCACTATTAACATATAATCCACTACAATCTTTATTACTCCCCCAGCATAATTAATACCTTAAAACAATATGATCAGATATAATTTCCACATGTAACCATGAGAACAAACACCTATTACCAGACAGCTTTAATATAATAACAATAATAATTTTGTAATTAAAAATTAAAAATTATAGCAATCTTCAACTACCATAATTTCGCACAGAATACCTATTATCAGGATTTATACCAAAATAAATTAATACATATAACAAAATAAAACAAAAATAAAATAAAACACCAACAACCACTTTTTTAGTTCAAGCTACCACCACTATAACTACATTCATGGTTTTATCATTCTCCCACCACCGTTACTAATCATTTCTACCAATTTGCAATTTCTTCAATTTACAATAACTATTAGCTAAATAGCATTGTCTCCAATCCTTGAAACATTACTATCACATCATATTATATAGACCCGTTATTAAATTAAACATCACCATATAAATTAAACAATAAGGATTACAAATTTTACCTGTTACATATACACAGTCACCAAAAACAAACAAATAACCAGCTTTAAATATAACAAATAAACCCCCATTTTTCAAAAATTTAAAATAAATATAAATAATTATAATAATAATTTTACCTATCATAATTTTACACAACCCCACCACACGTATATACATACATGCGAGGAAATATTTTTCAACGGAAAAAAAAAAAATTCATATGACATGTATACATTCACGAGACATTATCGAGACATTTCCGCCACACTTCCAATGTTTAAATTTCAACATTTCAACATACAAATGCGTATGTATAGACATAACACCACCCGTATACATACATGTGTCATAGCCGAAACTGTCTACATATGTTTATATACGTATGAGTCCCGACGGACGACCAAGTATGTATATGTGTCTGCATACATCGATGTTTGCGTTAGTACGGTGAATGACAAAACGACGAAATTTCCCCCACCACTTCCACAATAACACCAATACACGCAATCTACATAAACCCAATTTTTTTAAAACATTAATCAGTTTGTCTGACGATCGCTAAAGCGTGAAACCCAGGGTCACAAACTCACATCTATCCAACCAAATGTATATATATATGTCCATGAAAGCATTGGTTGAGTTCAGTACCTGGCTGGGGTGAACAAAATAAATTGGAGAGTTGAATTAAAGTGTGATAACTGATACTGAAACATCCGGAAGTCCCATACAAGTTTGACGAAATAAAGAGTACAGTTCGAAATTCCAATCAACTGAAGAAGGTCGGAACGTACAATGGTTGAAACGTCAGGAATATGGCAACAATGATTAGCACAATTATCCGTACATGTAAATACTATATATAATAATTTATATATATATATATCCAAGTACATGGCTGGTACACATGGAAGAAAATTAAATTACAATAACCAGAGACACTTCTTAAAAGAGTGCTCAATACCAAGTAGAGCTAATAATATTTATTCAAATTTCTAAAATACATGTTTTAAGATCACGATAAAAGTTGTAATGTTTCAACACTAATTGTGTCTTATCAAGTGATCACTTGGTAAGACACCAACAGTTTTCAAAAAAAAAAAAATTTTGTAATCATCTTTTAACATGTAAATGCTATAAATTTGAATATATATATATTTATATATATATTTTATACATATATATATATATATATATATATATATATATATATATAATATTATATATGTGTGTGTGTGTTGATGTAATCAGTGTCAGGATTAGATTGTATATAAATATTTTCAGCCTTTCTGATTCTTTCTCTCTCTCTCTCTCTCTCTATATATATATATATATATATATATATATATATATATATATATATATATAAGGTATGATTATTTATGGTTTAAATGTTTAATATCAGGGATAGAGCGTATTCAAATATAAAAGTGGACATTGAAGTCAATATCCAGAGGCGTCAGTCTGTTTCCTGCTAAATGCAATCGTTTGGCCTGATGATTGCTTTCAAGCATGATACAGAGACTGTCCCCTCTGGGTGTTGACTTCAATGTCCACTTTTATATTTACACACACGCACCAACGCACACGCGCGTGCATGTGCCCGGGCGCGCGCGCGCACACACACACACACACACACAAAGCCACACATGTGTGTGAAAGAGAAACGCAGTGAATTAATAAGGAAGAAGTTTAAAAGAAAGGAGACAAATATAGCAAGCGAGAGTGAGAAAACGAGAAAAGTGCAATGTAAGACTCGTATTAAAATGCTTATGATTCGTACAGTCTATTCTACTCCGAACATAATCGTAGCTGCTGTTGTTACATTAATGCAAACATGTCTGGAAAATTCTGTAGTCTCTTCCTGCGAAAAGTGATTGCGTTGTACGGACAGAGTAACATGCGATCTGAGATCTGAGACTCGCGCTGGCAAACGGAACGCCGAGCTGTGTCAATGCGCTAAACATTTCGAAATAAATTCAGCATATTTTCAAATGCTACACCAGTGACATTAAAACTGTTTGAAACAGAACCCTTACACGTGTAAACCGAACCTGTGTTTATGTCTATTTTTTTATTACTTTCTACTCTTGTGTAAAGATGGGAAGATCTCCTAGACAAGGTAGTTTTGTTTAGTTTTTTTTTTTTTATAAAGATGTATATTTGGGAGCCGCTCAAAAAAATATTAGAAAAATATTTTGCAAATTTAAACAGAGATTAACACTCTCTGTTCGGTCAATGAACGTCGAATGTTTCCTGTACGGGATCAGTTGATCTCATCCTTAATTAAAAAAAAAAGAAAAATAGTATGTTGATGGAATCATCCATATTTGCTACTCACCCCCGTATAAAATACAGTCTTCTACCAAACCCATTCTAACCAATCAGTACTTCACGTTTTAAATCTTGGCTTCTCATTGGTCAAGACCGCACTAAAACTGTAGCAATTCTCTACAAATCTGTTTTCCCGCTCAACGCTTCGGAGCCGGTTTGAATCACAGAAAATAAATAGGTTTGTTTGATCCGATACAAACGGTCAGTAACATAACCTCAGTCGAGTCAGTACTTTCTGAGCGACTGTTCGGTTGAACTCTCTTCCTACGGACGGGAGGAACCCGAAGGAGGCTACGCCGAAGGGCGGAGTCTCTTTCGGGGAGGTAAAACCGGCCTTGAACCCGTTCATACGGGTTCAATGGGCATATTTTTGGCCGAATGCCCACGGGCTCGGAATGCTCACGTTAAAAAGGCCTTGTGCCACATGACACCCTCGTGTGGGTGGTGGTGACTGAATATCGTCAGTAACATAATCTTCATGAGATGCTAAACAACTCCACATGTGTCATTACAGTGACCCAACGAACTTTTCGCGCGTCAACTTGCTGACTCAATAATCACCATTTCTCTCTCAAGAACTCTATCTACAATTTACTAAAAAGAGTGATAATATTCATTACCAAGCAGAAATTGTATTCATTAACCAACTATTATTAATGCTGTTAAAGGTGCATAACTACTTGAGACTTTAAACAAACAATTACTACTAAAACACGCATACACATTAACTTTTGAACTTAAATATGCGACAATCTTCACCCTACAGAACTTAACTTGTATAATTTCAACAAACTGATCTGTAAACTCTTAGATGTCAAATCATTACATCCACATTCCATACATTTTCTCCTATCACGCCACACTCAAACATCAATCATAAATTCGCTATATATATGTTATTCCTATATAAATGCCTGTTATTGTTGAAACCTCTAATTACATCGTTTTTCACCTCGAATTTTCTTTGCAATTGATTGTCTTTAAATGCTCATTGTTTATTTGTAGTGAATGAAAAATTATCGAACACACCCATTTCTGAATCTTCAAGCAATTCAACTTTCTGTTACCGTCTAACACACCACACATCCCCAACAATGTATATATGTAAGATTTTATTATAAGAATGCATTGGAAATGATTTTACAATAAGAATGAATTTGAAATTATTTTACTATAAGAATTCATTGGAAACGATTTTACTATAAGAATTCATTGGATATAATTTAAACTATACGGATGCATTGGAAAGGACTTTTTATAAGAATGCATTATAAATGATTTCCTATAAGAATGCATTGGAGATAATTTTACTATAAGACTGAATTGTAAATGATTTTACTATAATAATGCATTAAAAATTATTTTACTATAAGGATGCATTGGAAACGGTTTTAATATAAGAATGCATTGGAAATGATTTTACTATAGGAATGCATTGGAAATGATTTTACTATAAGAATGCATTAGAAATTATTTTACTATAAGAATGCATTGCAAATTTTTTTACTATAAGAATGCATTGGAAATGATTTTACTATAAGAATGCATTAGAAATGATTTTACTATAAGAATGCATTAGAAATGATTTTACTATAAGAATGCATTGGAAATTATTTTACTATAAGAATGCGTTGGAAATGATTTTACTATAAGAATTCATTGGAAATTATGTTACTATAAGAATGCATTGGAAATGAATTTACTATAGAAATGCATTGCAAATGATTTTACTATAAGAATGCATTGGAAAACATTTTACTATAAGAATATATTGTAAACGATTTTAATATAAGAATGCTTTGGAAAGGATTTTACTATAAGAATGCATTGGAAACGATTTTACTATAAGAATGCATTGGAAATGAGTTTACTATAAGAATGCATTGGAAAGGATTTTACTATAAAAATGTATTAAAAATTATTTTGCTTTAAGAATGCATTGGAAAGGATTTTACTATAACAATGCATTAGAAATTATTTTACTATAAGAATGCATTAAAAATTATTTCACTATAAGAATCCATTAGAAATTATTTTACTATAAGAATTCATTGGAAATGATTTTACTGTAGGAATTAATATTAGAAACATATACAACTGCTAACATGAGAATTTTAATTTACTAAGAAACTATTTATGAAATATATTTTGTAAATTTCAACCGATAATAATACTAATTGTTTGGCCAATGCATGTCGAATGTTTCCTGCATGGAATCGGTTAATCTCATCCTTACTGTTACCCTTATTTGTTTGATAAGAAAAAATGTCGTATTTATAGACTGTATAAATCCCCAAGCAATAAGGGTAGAGCTGCTCTACCCTTATTGCTTGGGGATTTATACAGTCTATACCTTAGGTATGTTAATTAGGCAGTCATTTGCTATTAATCTACTCCTTTCTACCTCCCATCACTATAGCCAATGCTAACTTCTAAGAGAGTAATTAATTGCACCTTTTCCAGCTAACGTTCTCGGTTGACATGAATTGTTTTTATTATTTATGCAGCGTTCTAAATTTCAAACTTCATGTGTTTTATGAGTTTTTTTTTTTCCAGTAAAAGGAAGTAACATTTGCATTTTTGCTTATAGAACGCTACATAAGCAGTAAAAACGAATAGTTGAATGTTTTGTATTTACAGAAACACATATACATCTTCACAGACAACTTAACCCATTGAAGATGGTCACAGATGAGATCGAAAGTACTTGGGAAAATAAAAAAAAAATATTTGAAAGAAAATTTTAGTATTTTCCTTAATCAATTTTCTAAGGCTACTATGAAAATTAATCCACGAACTTCAAACGATCACAACGAAAACTAGTCAACATGGTATGTCTAAATGATTTAATCAAACCTGATTAAATGAAATTATCCTGTCTTAATATATATATAAAATAAAAATTAAAAAGGAGAATATTTCAAATCGTAGTTAAATAAAATTATTAGAAAAAAAAACAAAAAAAAAACGAAAATCTTTAATTTTAAAAAATGACGTTGAAATTTTTTTACCGTTAACAATTTAAAAAAAAAAAAAACATTCAGACGACATCCATTCAACTGATGTCAGGTTTCATTGTAAAATACACCCCTGCCCCTTTCCAAATTGTAGCTAATAACTGATACAATGATACTGACATAAGGAAAATCTAGACATCCCTTGTTCAATTTAAGTAGAATATTCTGTAACCATGGAAACGTGATTTTAGCTGTGTCTTTAAACCCGGTAATTTTTAAAAGTTACTCCAAAATTCGCTTGAAGATGAAATGGAACTAATGCTTTTAATTTAATTGCAAAATTCGGGGTTTTTAGCTTCTATTTTTGAAACATGGTTGGAACTGTGTAGCGAAAAAACATATTTTAAATCAATTAATTTATAATATATATATATATATATATATATATATGTATATATATATGTTGATAATATGTGTCAATGTGTGTATATATATATATATATATTTATATTTATATATATATATATTTATTTTATATAAAAAAATATATATTATAATGGACTCTCCCGTCACTTTCGACGTATGAGGATCTGCCAGCTTATTGATTCACTTATGAAAGTTTGTGCTATAATCTTAAGTAGCATTTAAGAACCGCTAGTGATTTACAAAGGAGGCCACATATGGAGTAAGTGTGAGGATTGTTAGATTGGCTGACCTTTTAGATCTTTCTCTCGCTTCTTGAAGATGATTTAGACAAGCAGATTGAAAATTGCTGAGTCCACTAAAACACTTTGATCTCCGTTCTGACAAGTTGCTTTTCAGCTTGTCTTTGTATCTTAGCCATGGGCGTCCTACTTTCCTGTAGCCCTGATCTAACTGGCTGTACATTAGGATCTTGGGTATCCTATCATCAGACATTCTCAAGACATGACCAGTCCACTGTAACTGAGACTGTATGATAAAAGTCTCGATTCCTCCAATATTACACCTGTTAAACAGGTCTACGTTAGATGCCCTATCTTGAAGCTTAACTCCACAGATTGCACACAGACAGGTTTTATGGAAAACATCTAGCTGGCGTATATGGTACCTGTATGAAGTCCACGACTCTGAGCCATACAAAAAGATGGCAAGTACAACAGCTCTATAAAGCCGAATTTTCGTATCCAGTCGAATACCCGCTCATTCCACAAGGGATGGTGAAGTTTGCCGAAAGCATTGGTAGCCTTAGCAATCCGATGCATGATTTCATCATCTAAAGTTCCACTGTAATTGACTTTGCTACCAAGATAGGTGAAAGGCTTTACATAGTTCAGGGGTTTGTCTTGTACTCTCAATGGTCTCTCTGGAAATTTGTAGACTGATGGTTTTTGTTTCTCACCACGCAATTGCTTCGGAGTAGGACGAGGTTAGTGCACAACTTCAGTTTTTTTATGCTAAGTGTAAGACCAGATGCTTTACATGCAGCAGAGAAACGATTGATTAAATGTTGGGCCATCTCAAAGGATGTCGCTACAAGAGCCGCATCATCAGCAAACAACAAATCACGAATAATTTGCGTACGAAGTTGGGTCTTGGCTTTGAAGCGCTGATGATTGAAGAGACCACCAGTTGTTCGAAACTGAAACTTGACGCCACTCCCTGTGTCTGCAAATGCATATTTCACCATCACCGAGAAAAAAGGGCAAAAAAGGACGGGGGGCCATGACACAACCTTGCTTGGTTGTGTCATGTCATAAATCCATAGATATATATATATATATATATATATATATATATATATATATATATTCCCAAGAGGATAGAATCCAGGTAGAACTCAATGTCCAGGACAGAGTAAAATATAACAAAAAAGGCCCAAACACTAATATTCCATGGTTATAATTTATTACATTGGAATCGTAATCACGACCCAATTCATCAGACCTACAAATTCAAAAAGAAAAAATATATATATATATATATATATATATATATATATATATATATATATATATATATATATATATATGATCAACTTTTTGCTCGGATTTGTTGGAGATATATTAGTATTTACTATATTTAGTATATTTTCACATTGTTTATAATTAGTATGCATTTGACTACGATATAGGAGATTAATATGTTTGGGATTATATATATATATATATATATATATATATATATATATATATATATACGTGTGTGTGTGTGTGTGTGTGTGTGTGTGTTTAGTTTTATCGTTAGAGTTAGCGTAGCACATGTTGACAAAAAAATTAAAAGATTTTTGTTCATAAATATGAAATTAAAAAGTATATACCATTGAATATATTTTAATTGTTCTTGATCTTCCTTTATCTGATTTATATCCGAAAACAATTTATTTCGTCTCAAGAAATATTTGAATTTTAATGCCCCTTATCAAAACAATAGAAAATACCAGACTATTCGTTGTTTGCGCGGATATTTATAACTTATCAAGGAATGTGACCCGGTTATTCTAATTTTGCCTCCTGTGTGTTTGAGTGTGTGTTTGTTTTTTTTGTTTTTTTTTAATACTGGTTCTTTGCATATCTCCTTTGTATATTTTACTTCAGGTAGCATATATTGAAATACATTTTTAATAAACAAAACGCGATATCGCCCAGCCGTCAACCATTCACTGTACACTTGCTCATCGCCCACCCAACAGTTGAAATCGCCCACCCAACATTTGAAATCGCCCACCCAACAGTTGAATCGCCCACCGGTGGGTGATATCTCCCCGGTTGGGAAATCCTGACGGAAGCGATTATGTCTCACCACAACTCCCTTTCTTTTGTTGCTTTAAATAATTTTTTACCTTCTTTGACCTTATTCTGCCATCCATTCACAAAACTCGATGTTCGTTGTTTCCTCTTCTTCTCTTGCATACAATATGACGTGCGAGTGTTAAATTTTCCAGACCCACTTTCCTCATTATGTGACCCAGAAATTTCAATTCTGAATATGCAAGTTACGTTTCTTTCAGGTTTCCTCGTCGTACTCATTTTTGTTCGATGATATTTTAGACATTCGTCAGAAAAGCCACATCTTAGTCTGTTCATTTCGCTTCCTGATCCGCGAGGAAACCTTCTTCAATATTCTCTTCTATAGGAAAAATATTAGATACTACATAGCAGTTCAGCATTATTTTGTTTGTTTTACTTTCTAAGAAAAAAGTGTTGAACCGCTTTCTAAGAGAAAATACTGAATTTATTTCCAAGAAAATAATGTACTGAAGGGAATTATATTAAAAAAAAAGTGCTCAATTGTTTCCTAAGAAAAAAAGGACTGAACAGATTTCGAAGAAAAACGAACTGAAATGTTTCCTGGGAAAAAAAGGGGCTGAGCTACTTTCTAGGAAAAATAAATACTGAACTGCTTTCTAAGATAAAAGTATGGAACTGATTTCTGAGAAAAAGTAATTAACTACATTTTAGGAAAAGTACTGAACTGATTTCTAGAACAAAAACTGAACTGCTTTCTAAGATAAAAGTATGGAACTGATTTCTGAGAAAAAGTAATTAACTACATTTTAGGAAAAGTACTGAACTGATTTCTAGAACAAAAACTGAACTGCTTTCTAAGATAAAAGTATGGAACTGATTTCTGAGAAAAAGTAATTAACTACATTTTAGGAAAAGTACTGAACTGATTTCTAGAACAAAAACTGAACTGATTTCTAAGAAAAAATACTGAACTTATTTCCGAGAGAAAAAAATGAACTGAACGGAATTATAAGAAAAAAAATGTGCTGAATTGATTTCTAAGAAAAAACAAAAGAACTGCACAGATTTCTGAGAAAAACGAACTGAAAAAGAGAAATGAGAAAAAAAGGGCTAAACTACTTGCTAAGATAACAGTATGGAACTGATTTCTGAGAAAAAGGAATGAACTGCATTTTAGGAAAAAGTACTGGACTGATTTCTAGAACAAGTACTCAATTGTTTTCTAAGAAAAATGTACTTGACTGGTTTCTAGCAGAAAGTACCGAACTGCTTTCTATAAAAAGAGTACTGAACTGCTTTCTTAGAAAAAAAGTACTGAATGGCTTTCTAGGAAAAAAGCATTGAATTATTTGTAAAAATGTACTGCTAAGAAAAACAGTAATGAACATAGAAGTCAACACTTAGAAGCGACAGTCTGTTTCATGCTAGATGCAATCGTTATTATTACTTGTTATTATGGATTTGTTATACTCTATATTTTCTCTTTTCGGTTTTCGATTTTTAAATGACGTAGTATTTTTTATCGTTATATAACAGTTATAGCTCTTTTTTTTTTTCGTCCTAAAATAATAAGTAAAATAAATTGACCTAAATTCATCCAAATAAATGAATAAACTAACAAAGTGATCCCGATAAACTAACCGTTAGTAAAAACAAATAAAGATAATCAATCCAAATAAATACATGAAGTAATAAACAAATTAAAAACTGTTCCCGACAAAATAATAGTTAGAATAAACTACAACAATCAACTCCAAAATTGACTAAATAGCTTTATCTTCCAAAACCAAAACAAAACTATTAAATAAGCGATATAAACAAATTTTTACGACGTTGATAAAAACACCGATTAAAAAAAAAAAATCAAATAAATTAATATATATATATAAGATAAGAAATAAAAATAAAAATAAATAAAAACAAGCGAAATAATTTAACCCAAATAAATAAACAAATAAACGACTTCCGGTAAAATAACCGCCAAAATAGACTACCCACAATGCACCACTGACTCGTATATATAAATAGGCGAGAAAAATAGCATCACTCGTGGCCTGACGATTGCACCTAGCATGAAACAGACTGTCGCCTCTAAGTGTTGACTTCTATGTTCACTTTTATATTTACACACGCTCTATCTCTGATATTGAACACTTTATCCCATAAATATAGCACATCTTAAGACTATATTTCTTCCTATATATATATATGTGTGTAAGCAAATGTAAATGGATATAGATCCGACAGAATGAAGAAAAATTTGGAAAAAACAAACAAAAATCCTTAAATGCAATTATGTTGTTTAAAATGAATGAAATGTCGACGTTTAAAATACAATTCTTGTTTTTATGTCCATCGTCTTTGTCAAATTGAACTGAATTGTATTTTAATGAATATTGTCCTGAAGAAGGTTTATTAAACCGAAACGTCAGACGTCGACATTTCATTCATTTTAAACAACATAATTGCATTTAAGGATTTTTGTTTGTTTTTTCCAAATTTTTCTTCATATATATATATATATATATATATATATATATATATATATATATGTATGTATATATGAAATTTAGTTTTATGGTTATTCTAATTTAGTCTCCTGTGTGTGTTTTTTAATACAGGTTCTTTGCCTATCTATTTGGAATATTTTCTTGTATTTACATGATGCGTATATTCAGAAAGCTGCTACGTTTCGCCTTCATGGAACTCTCTTCTGGCTTCTTGCTTACCAACTTTGATCTTCAAAGATTTAAATGCAATGTCAGTCCTTATCTACTGTCCTTCTGATTATTCTTCTGTTGTTCTCGTATCTTAAGTCTCAATACCAAGTTACCTACTGTTTGCGGGGACATTTATATCTAATCTGGGAACGTTAGTCTCCTGTTTCTATTTTTAACATATCTCCTTGGAATATATTTTGGAATACTTTCCTTATATTCAAAATCATATATTACTCACCGAAATTTCCAATCTAACACTATTTTCTGTTCAGATGCTCATCCACCAGCCAACAGGTGAAATCGCCCACCGATGGTTGATATCGCCCTGGTTGAGAAAACCAGATTTAAACTTGTAAGAAACTAGATAATCGCTGTCAGTATCGATACAATAAACAAAATATTTCACGATGCATAAATCTCAAAAACAACGATTCTAATTGCTTGTGACCATTCACGCATAATGAATTTGAAATTAAATCAACTTGTTTACAACAATTACGAAACTGTCCACCAAATTTTGAAATAGTAATTCTCTCTTTGAAATTTTTTTTCTTTTCTTTTTTTTTTTTTTTTTTTTTTTAAATGAGATTCAGTATATCTATCCACTTGAGGTCTCAGGAGAATTCTCCACACATGTAGATTGTCTTCAAACAAAAACTGAAGAATCTCCTTTTCCAAAAACAACACGTGAACTGCCAAGAGGTTTGAAGGATACTTGCTGCTGAGGGAGAGAAAAAAATGACACCGGCTTGAAGATAAAATTCTTGTAAATCAAATGGCAGTGATTTCTGTCTGATATTCAACAACATTCAATACTAATTACATTGTTCGGACTGCTGTCCTCATCTCTATTGTCATATTCACAACGTTTCAGTCGCTGTACGCTTCGGCCTTCGTCAGGTGATATAGTATATAGTTTTGGTATATCGGATCTGCGCCGAACCTTCAGTATCTCTCTGATATGAGATATTGTAATTATTTACATTATTCGGAATACGACCCTTATCTTTATTGTCATATTTCCGGCGTTTCGGTCGCTGTACGCTTCGGCCTTCTTCAGATGATATTGTATATATTTTTAGAATATCGGGTCTGTACTGAACATTCAATATCTGGCTATATTTCTGAGATGAGGTGTTGTAATTATTTACATTGTTCCGAATATCATCTTAAATCTTTATTGTCATATTTCCGTCGCTCTACGCTCCGACCTTCTTCAGGTGATATAGTATATATAGTTGGTATATCGGGTCCGCACAGAACATTCAGTATGTGTCTATATTTCTGAGATGAGGTATTGTAATTATTTACGTTGTCCGGAATGTTACCCTCATCCTTATTGTCATATTTCCGACGTTTCGGCCGCTATACACTCCGGTCAAAAATAACGACTTTTACTGCGTTTAAATTATTAAAATTCAACGTAGACTTGCAATGCACAAAACCAGAAACCACTTCCACAAGGAAGAAGTGCGAGAGAAGAAACTGGTAACATAGAACTTACGGTTACATCTAGTCAAACTGTAAAATCATGATATCTTACGGCCAATCTATAACGCAGTTGATGTAATACTGCGAGAGAGAAGAAACTGTTAGCATAGAAGTTACGGTTATATGTATCCATTTTAACAGTAAAATATTGAGACCTGGCCGCCAATCTAGTACTGCATTTAAATTGGTAAACTCTAGGTATCAGAAAGAAAATTTCATCAGAATAATGAAAGCATTGATAGAAAAGGTATAAGGAAGCTACATTACGGTGTATGACTTATGAGTTTTAAATTCTCCAAACTCTCTGTCCTTATGATATCTTAAAGAATTTAATTGTCTCTTTCTGATTGTAAGTGTACGTACCTTACAACTTCGATTTCCTTAAAACTTCCTGATTGTTCATATGTTATTTCCATGTTATTCTCAATATTCTTCAGTAGAGACATATCCCTACCGTTTCAAGTAGTTTCTTCCACTTGGAAAAGATCATCTGGTATCCCCTGACATACAGGAGTTTGAATATAACATAGCAATTCAGAAGATCCTTCTTTCTTCCTAGGGAGACTTGCATTTAAAAATTTGAAGACAAGTAGTTGAAAGACAGTTCCACAAACGAGAAGTTCGAGAGAAGGAACTGCTAGCATAGAATTTACGGTTACATCTAGCCATTTCAATTGTAAGATAATGAGACCTTTCCGCCAATCTAGTACTGCATTTAAATTCATGAAGTATGTGTGAAACGCTGACAAACGACACTACAAAATAGCTACAATAACCGAATTAGTATTTACAATTGTTCCTACTCAATAGTCAATGGACCAATTTAAAACCTAATCGCTATAACCTACCTATAACCGTTAGGATAAAACAATAGACCTTGTTACACATAATGCAGCATATATAAATAGTTGGGCCAAAACACTTTGCCTATATATCTGATATTGAACACATTTCGCCATAAATATAGCATAACAAAAAATTGCATTTTAATCACATACGCAATAACACGCACACACACACACACACACACACACACACACACACACATATATAGATAGATAGATAGATAGATAGATAGATAGATAGATAGATAGATAGATAGAGCGAGAGAGAGAGAGAGAGAAAGAAAGAGAGAGAGATAGAAATATTCAGTTGTATGGATATTTATAACCCCATGTTTCACGCTTTTGCGGTCATCAGGTTTATTTTTTTAAATTTATGCTTATTTTAATCATACACACAAATATATACATATATATATATATGTGTGTGTGTATATATATATATATATATATATATATAGATAGATAGATAGATAGATAGATACAGACAGAAATAGATAGATAGATAGATAGATAGATAGATAGATAGATAGATAGATAGATAGATAGATAGATAGATTCATTCATTTGAATGGATATCTGTAAGCCTGTGTTTCACACTTTTGTGGTCATCAGACAAACTGGTTTATTTTTTTAAATTTATGTTTATTTTAATCAAACACACAGACACACACATATCTATCTATCTATCTGTCTATATATATATATATATATATATATATATATATATATATATATAGATAGATAGATAGATAGATAGATAGATAGATTCAGTTGTATGAATATTTGTAACCCTGGGCTTACACATTTGTGATCATCAGACAAACAGGTTCATTTTTTTTAAATTTATGCTTATTCTAATCACACACACACACACACACACACACACACACACACACACACACACACACACAACCCACGCACAAATAAAATAAACCAGTGTGTCTGATGATCGCAAAGGCGTGAAACCCAGGGTTACAATCTAATATCAATACAACTGAATATGTTAGCTCTAGCAAAGATATTGAGCACTTTCCGCAAAGTAACATGCATATATATATATATATATATATGTTTGTGTGTGTGTGTGTGTGTGTGTGTGTACGCGTGCCTGTGTGTGTGTGTGTGAGTGAAAAGTATGCAATCAAATGAGTTATAAAGAATGTTATTTTCAGCTATAGTTTTTTTTTTTTTTCCTGAAATGTACTAAAGCATTCAAAGAATAATGTTTGAAAAGGGTAATATAAATCACCTTTTGTTTCATATCACAAGGATATGTTCTAATTTGCAATATGTTCTACTAGGAAGTCTCAAACACGTAGTTTATAAGGTCAAAGGTTGTCGTGTGTTTTGCTGTAAACTTCTTTCCTGTGGAACACTTTTTTTTATGTAAGCGAAACATTTCCATGCGAAATCCGTTTGACCATATTTGCAATGTCTTCAGATTTTTTTTTTAAAAAACGTGTAAAAGAAGAATGAAGCTATCTTTTATATGCTGTGATATTGCGACAAAGGTTAGGCTTAGAAGAGAAGAAAGAGAGACACACAGACAGAAAGAGACATAGTGTAAACACGGAGTGTTTTCCTTCTCAAGGTCTTGTTCACCTGTTTTTAGTCTAAAATATAAAATATAATTTCATTTCTTGTCATTATCTGTTTATATCCGGACACCTTTGTAATAAAACATTCGTTTGTTAACAGAGAACTGTACTCAGCGCCAGTAAACGAACATGAACATACAAACAGATTTATTCTGGGTGTCTATAAAGCCTCCTTATAATTTAAAACAATATTTTACAAAGACAGTGACATATCTTAAGCAGATTTGTTCTATATGCTCAAAAGTTATCAAAGGTTGTAATCCCATTGCATTTGCGAATTTCAGCAGTCCTGTTGATGAAAGAGTTACTCTTAAATAAACATCTAAAATTTCCAGAGCGGTTGATTGGAAGAGATGGCCCAGTTCCCCGGACACTTCAGTCACCAGATATTACTAAACGGGACTTCTTTCTATGCGGTCATGTTAAAGATATCGGGTATCAAACTGTTATAGTGAACACACCTATAAGTTAATAGACTCTCCCACCTATAATAAGTAGGAGTAGTAGCAGTCGCTCAGTGGGTCGGTCAGTCAGTCGACTGGCTGATCGGTTGAACTCTCTGCCTTTGAGTTATCCGGCGGTGACGACGAGATATCTCGTGTCTATTACGAGTTATCTCGTGCAGACTACTTGTTACCCTTTAATTTCCTTGACATCTTTGTTAAGAGGTTTGAAAAATATATGAAAGCAGTGGGTAAAAAATAGTTTATTTAGACAAAAATGATATTAAATTCTCTGTTTGAAGAAATATGAAAAAATAGAAAACGGTTTCATTGGAACGAGATTTGATGATACGTTTTCCCTTTCTAGGCTTCATCGGATCCAAAATCGAAAGAAAGAAATATAGTATTTTCCGTCTTACAAGGCGCATCGGCATGGAAGACGCACCCTAATATTAGTAAGAAATTTCTAAGAAAAAAAAAGTCATTCTCATACAACAACACATTCACCATATGTCCCTCACATACTGGCACCACTTATTGTTTACATTAATCACTCGTCCGATTTTGTTTGCATGGCAATGACATTTTTTAAGCATGTCACCCCAAGCAAGGCGGTTCAGCCATTAGGGGTTACAGAGAACAAGAGTAAGCGTAAAGAGGAGTGTTTGGGAAAAGGATAAAGAGAAGAACAGGGATCAAGGTCAAGGCATCGGAAGATGTCGATTGACATTACATTTGAATATTTGAAGATCATAGCTATCATAGCTATCAGGGAATCAAGTGATAGGAAGGGGGGTTCCACTGGCGAGAAGTGCGAGATAAGAAGCTGTTGGAGTAGAAGAGATGGCTACATTTAGTCGTTTTGACCGAAATGCCAACCTAAATAGCACGCTTAAATTCATACAGTTTGGGAACCAATAAAAAGTAGCTCGTCGGAGCAGTTGTTATGAAAACATTTGTAGAAAAGACAGAGGGAAGCCACGGCACGTCTGGGAGATTGCAACTGCAAACGGGATGCTGGAACAGGACCAATCACGTTGCATATCCGTCTCTGGATTTTGTCGAGAGCCTCGAGATGAACAGCGGGAGAACCAGACCATATATGGCAGCAGTATTCCATGCAAGGACGAATGGTTGATTTGTAGATTTGAAGGATGGACTCAGGCGATAAAAAAACTTTCTTCAAGAGCAGAAAGTCTTCTGCTGCTGCTAGTGAACAGAGCATATTTAAGTATATCGCTCCAGGAAGGTTTATAGTCTAGGAAATACTTTAAGTTAGTGAGGTTACATCACATAAAAGGCTGAATTAGATAGATTGCTAACATTATAGTGTAATGACTCAGCATACAAATCCACGTCTATATCAACCAAGACAATTAGGTGACCGTCCAAGCTTACTTGACCCTGGTCATTGTTTTACATTCGTCTTGGAAGATGCACATATATTTTTTGGGGTATTTTTTTAGAAAAAAAGTGCGTCTTGTATGCCGGAAAATACGGCATATTCGTGTTTATTTGGGTATATGCTTAAATAATACGTCGTTAATACATTTTCTGCAAGACTGGCGTATCACGGGATGAAAGAAAAGAATGGAATTGTGAGGTTTTTGAAAAAAGAAATTATTTATTGAGTTTTTCTCGTTCTTGAAATTTATTTAGCCATTAACCCAGCATATCTGCATTGGATTTAAGATAAATTAACGGATCGAAAGCAAAAGATTTAAATAGCTTTTTTTCTGAAATGAATTTAAGGTAATCTCTTATCCAATTTTTCAGAATCGGTCGAAATAAAAAGATTTATATATTTTTTAAAATCTGTCACTTTAAAAGAGTATATCTTTTTTTTTTTGTACCCGCTTTTACATAAAAAAGTATACAACGACAAAACCAAGATTATTTTCTGAATAACCTAATAATTAAGGACCGATGGAACTATCAAAATATGATTATTCCGGAATGAGGGATCATTTTATTACTTAATGACAATGTAAAACTGATCACCCATTTTATGTTTACTATAAATCGAAACACTACACACTAGTTTATACATGATTTCCTCGTCCTGGGGACGACGATGAACGACATCCGGCAGCAAGGCCTCTGATCGGAAGAATGGAAGTTTTGAGCAGCGTGGAACCACCTATTACAGTGTAACCCGGATATAAGAGACCCGGATATAAGAGAAAACCGGATATAAAAGAGATTTTCTCTGGTCCCAAATAAGAGCCTGTGTTAATGTATACAAAATAGACCAAACCTGGATATAAGAGAAACCCGAATATAAGAGAGATTTTCTCTGGTCCCAAATTAGAGCCTGTGTTAATGTATATAAAATAGACCAAACCCGGATATAAGAGAAACCCGGATATAAGAGACTTCTTCTCCGGTCCCGACAACTCTCTTATATCCGGGTTACACTGTAATTGAAGGTCCATCCAGTCACGGTGTAGTGGTATCTGTTAGGGTCTCAACGATGGGCAAATAGGCAACTCCCCCGAACATCGATCAAAATGCTATGAAAAAAAAAATAATGCATTATTTGTTAAAATGAAATATCAGTGTTAATTTCATATTTTGCGTCATTTAGACGACAATTTATCAATCGCAGCTAGCTTTTTACATAAAAGGTAGGTTAAAATATATAACAACTAAACGTAGATTATTTTCTGAATAACCTCGAAACAAGAGAACTATCAAAATAAGATTATTCTGGAGTGAGGGATCATTTTTTTAATTAATGACAATGTGAAACTGATCACCCATTTTATAGCCATTAGATTTCGAAATACATAGTTTTATGCCTGATTGCCTCATCCTTGGTATGGCGATGAACAACATCTGGCAGCAAGATCGGGAGATTGGAAATATTGATTATTACAGTGCTTCGGATTTCGGTTTATATGTATTGTTGCTTATAAATACATGTAAACATGCATTTATGAATATAAAATAGCATACAGAATGCAGACAATGTTTGAAGAATAGGACAAATTGTAAAACGTTTCATTGAAACTAGATTACGCGTTTCGCCTTTCTAGGCTTCATCAGATCAAAAACAAAGATAAAGAAATATGTATGATTGCATGCTTAAATAATAAACCGTCTAAGCTGGCGTTTTTCGAGATGTAAAGGAAGAATGGAATTGTGCAACTTTTGTAAAAAAAAATGAAAAGATATTAATATTTATTCGGTATCTTTTCTTTATAACTTTCTTGTTGAAATTTATTTATAATTTCTCCCAGCTTTTCTGTATTGCATTTAAGATAAATCCCCACCTCATTTTCAACGGCTTCAAAGCAAAAGATTTATAAAACCTTTTCAAAAATTAATTTAAATTAATCACTTAACCAATTTTTCAGAATCAAAATATTACTTAATGGCAATGTAAAACTGATCACCCATTTTATAGCCATTAGATTTCGAAATACACACAGTTTATACCTGATTGCCTCGTCCTTGGTATGACGATGAACGACATCCGGCAGGAAAGCCTCTGATCGGAAGAATGGAAGTTCTGAGCAGCGTAGAACCACCTATTACAAAATAACCCGGATATAAGAGACCCGGATATAAAAGAAAACCGGAGATAAGAGAGATTTTCTCTGGACCCAAATTAGAGCCTGTGTTAATGTATATAATATAGACCAAACCCGGATATAAGAGAATCCCGGATATAAGAGACTTCTCCGGTCTCGACAACTCTCTTATATCCGGGTTACACTGTAATTGAAGGTCCACCCAGTCACGGTGTAGTGGCATCTGTTAGGGTCTCAACGATGGGCAAATAGGCAACTCCTCCGAACATCGATCAAAATGCTATGGAAAAAAAAATAATAATGCATTATTTGTTAAAATGAAATATCAGTGTTAATTTCATATTTTGCGTCATTTAGACGACAATTTATCAATCGCACCTAGCTTTTCTGCTTTGAATTTAAGATAAATCCCCACTTTATTTTCAACGGCTCGAGAGCAAAAGATTTATATAACTTTTTTTTCTAAACTTAATTTAAGGTAACCCCTTATCTAATTTTTCAGAATCAAAATTGAACGATTTACATATTTGACATAAAAAGTAGGTGAAAATATACAACGACAAAACCTCGATTATTTTCAGAATAACCTAAGGACTAAGGACCAAAGGAATTATTAAAATATGATTATTCCGGAGTGAGGGATCATTTTATTACTTTAATGACAATGTAAAACTGATCACCCATTTTATGTTTACAAGAAGTCGAAAAACTAGACACTAGTTTATACATGATTGCCTCGTCCTGGGGACGACAATAAACGACATTTGAAATATTTGAGCAGCGTGGAACCACCTATTAATTGTAAGTCTACCCAGTCACGGTGTAGTGACATCTGTTAGGGTCTCAACGATGGGCAAATAGGCAACCCCTCCGAACATCGTATGGGAACACTTTGGAACCAGAGAAAATCTCTCTTATATCCGGGTTTCTCTTATATCCGAGTTTGGTCTATTTTATATACATTAACACAGGCTCTAATTTGGGACCAGAGAAAATCTCTCTTATAACCGGGTTTCTCTTATATCCGAGTTTGGTCTATTTTATATACATTAACACAGGCTCTAATTTGGGACCAGAGAAAATCTCTCTTATAACCGGGTTTCTCTTATATCCGAGTTTGGTCTATTTTATATACATTAACACAGGCTCTAATTTGGGACCAGAGAAAATCTCTCTTATAACCGGGTTTCTCTTATATCCGAGTTTGGTCTATTTTATATACATTAACACAGGCTCTAATTTGGGACCAGAGAAAATCTCTCTTATAACCGGGTTTCTCTTATATCCGGGTTTGGTCTATTTTATATACATTAACACAGGCTCTAATTTGGGACCAGAGAAAATCTCTCTTATAACCGGGTTTCTCTTATATCCGAGTTTGGTCTATTTTATATACATTAACACAGGCTCTAATTTGGGACCAGAGAAAATCTCTCTTATAACCGGGTTTCTCTTATATCCGAGTTTGGTCTATTTTATATACATTAACACAGGCTCTAATTTGGGACCAGAGAAAATCTCTCTTATAACCGGGTTTCTCTTATATCCGAGTTTGGTCTATTTTATATACATTAACACAGGCTCTAATTTGGGACCAGAGAAAATCTCTCTTATATCCGGGTTTCTCTTATATCCGAGTTTGGTCTATTTTATATACATTAACACAGGCTCTAATTTGGGACCAGAGAAAATCTCTCTTATAACCGGGTTTCTCTTATATCCGAGTTTGGTCTATTTTATATACATTAACACAGGCTCTAATTTGGGACCAGAAAATCTCTCTTATAACCGGGTTTCTCTTATATCCGAGTTTGGTCTATTTTATATACATTAACACAGGCTCTAATTTGGGACCAGAGAAAATCTCTCTTATAACCGGGTTTCTCTTATATCCGAGTTTGGTCTATTTTATATACATTAACACAGGCTCTAATTTGGGACCAGAGAAAATCTCTTATATCCGGGTTTCTCTTATATCCGAGTTTGGTCTATTTTATATACATTAACACAGGCTCTAATTTGGGACCAGAAAATCTCTCTTATAACCGGGTTTCTCTTATATCCGAGTTTGGTCTATTTTATATACATTAACACAGGCTCTAATTTGGGACCAGAGAAAATCTCTCTTATATCCGGGTTTCTCTTATATCCGAGTTTGGTCTATTTTATATACATTAACACAGGCTCTAATTTGGGACCAGAGAAAATCTCTCTTATAACCGGGTTTCTCTTATATCCGAGTTTGGTCTATTTTATATACATTAACACAGGCTCTAATTTGGGACCAGAGAAAATCTCTCTTATATCCGGGTTTCTCTTATATCCGAGTTTGGTCTATTTTATATACATTAACACAGGCTCTAATTTGGGACCAGAGAAAATCTCTCTTATAACCGGGTTTCTCTTATATCCGAGTTTGGTCTATTTTATATACATTAACACAGGCTCTAATTTGGGACCAGAGAAAATCTCTCTTATAACCGGGTTTCTCTTATATCCGAGTTTGGTCTATTTTATATACATTAACACAGGCTCTAATTTGGGACCAGAAAATCTCTCTTATAACCGGGTTTCTCTTATATCCGAGTTTGGTCTATTTTATATACATTAACACAGGCTCTAATTTGGGACCAGAGAAAATCTCTCTTATATCCGGGTTTCTCTTATATCCGAGTTTGGTCTATTTTATATACATTAACACAGGCTCTAATTTGGGACCAGAGAAAATCTCTCTTATAACCGGGTTTCTCTTATATCCGAGTTTGGTCTATTTTATATACATTAACACAGGCTCTAATTTGGGACCAGAGAAAATCTCTCTTATAACCGGGTTTCTCTTATATCCGAGTTTGGTCTATTTTATATACATTAACACAGGCTCTAATTTGGGACCAGAGAAAATCTCTTATAACCGGGTTTCTCTTATATCCGAGTTTGGTCTATTTTATATACATTAACACAGGCTCTAATTTGGGACCAGAGAAAATCTCTCTTATAACCGGGTTTCTCTTATATCCGAGTTTGGTCTATTTTATATACATTAACACAGGCTCTAATTTGGGACCAGAAAATCTCTCTTATAACCGGGTTTCTCTTATATCCGAGTTTGGTCTATTTTATATACATTAACACAGGCTCTAATTTGGGACCAGAGAAAATCTCTCTTATAACCGGGGTTTCTCTTATATCCGAGTTTGGTCTATTTTATACATTAACACAGGCTCTAATTTGGGACCAGAGAAAATCTCTCTTATAACCGGGTTTCTCTTATATCCAAGTTTGGTCTATTTTATATACATTAACACAGGCTCTAATTTGGGACCAGAGAAAATCTCTCTTATATCCGGGTTTCTCTTATATCCGGGTTTGGTCTATTTTATATACATTAACACAGGCTCTAATTTGGGACCAGAGAAAATCTCTCTTATAACCGGGTTTCTCTTATATCCGAGTTTGGTCTATTTTATATACATTAACACAGGCTCTAATTTGGGACCAGAGAAAATCTCTCTTATATCCGGGTTTCTCTTATATCCGGGTTTCTCTTATATCCGGGTTTCTCTTATATCCGGGTTTCTCTTATATCCGAGTTTGGTCTATTTTATATACATTAACACAGGCTCTAATTTGGGACCAGAGAAAATCTCTCTTATATCCGGGTTTCTCTTATATCCGGGTTGGGTCTATTTTATATACATTAACACAGGCTCTAATTTGGGACCAGAGAAAATCTCTCTTATATCCGGGTTTCTCTTATATCCGGGTTTCTCTTATATCCGGGTCTCTTACATCCGGGTTACACTGTATCAGTGTTATTTCAATTTTTTTTTTTTGCGTCATTTAGACGACAATTTATCAATCGCACCTAGCTTTTCTGCATTGAATTTAAGATAAATCCCCACTTTATTTTCAACGGCTCGAGAGCTAAAGATTTACGTAACTTTTTTTTCTAAAATTAATTTAAGGTAACCCCTTATCTAAAATTTCAGAATCAAAATTAAACGATTTATATATTTTACATAAAAAGTAGGTGAAAATATACAACGACAAAACCTCGATTATTTTCAGAATAACCCGAAACATCAATATTAGTAACAACAATCGGGTGCAATTGAGGCACATACCCAAATGGGTGGTTCACAATTTGAATGTGGTGGGGGCTGTTTTTTTTTTGCCTTCTCAATCTTGGAAGGAAGGAACCTCTTCCACGGACCGTCATAATAATAATATACTATAATTTTTATTTATATATAATTTTTTTGATCATTCTAATAATCTTTTGGGTTAGATTCCAACTCACTAAATTGATCGTAGGCTGCTTTATTTACAGACATTAAATTTTGCCTTTGATTTTTTTCGCAAAGTGCAAAAAGTCAGTTTTCTTTTTCGATTTTTCACCTTCAAGTTTGTATTGTATTTTTTCCCAGCCAATATAGAAGAATTATCTATCAATCAAAAAAAAATTTCATCTAAATCGGATGAAAACTTCAGAAACGCATACACAACATCCGATCACACACATACATTTTGAGAAGTATATATATATATATATATATATATATGCGTGTTTGTGTGTGCAATAATTAACCTTTTTGCACGTTGCTCTAAATTACTTCGACCGACAGTAACATGCTCTTGCCTCTTAAGGAGAGGATGACGAAAGATGTAAAGAATCTCTCTCTCTTTCTCTATCTATCTATAGACATTTTTATGTTTATACATTCTTTTTATAGATACAAATATTTAAGTAAATGCTCTGTTTTATAATAAATAATGTTAATAACATTTACCTGCCTGAATGTCCGAGAAATTTTCATAGAAAATATTCGTTCCCCGACATGTATCGAACCTGCATCCTATACGCAACCGTCATATAGCCTGACATGCCATTAACCGATTGAGCCACGGATTAGCAAGGTCGATTTTACTGTTTGTAAACTTCAATCTGCTAAGAATCTCTCACGTACATTCATATCTGCTCATATCGATCGGTTGAGACACGTCAAGCTAAATGACGGCTCCGTATAGGATACAGGTTCGATTCCTGTCAGAGAACGAACATTTTCGATGAAAATTTCTCGGACATTCAGGCCGGTAAATGTTATTAGTACTGTTTATCATAGAACAGGGCATTTACTTAAATATTTGTATCTATAAAAAGAATGTATAAACAGAAAAATGTCTTAAAATAATTGTCGGAGTTTGTCCATTTCATAATTATATATATATATATATATTGATAGATAGAAGTGTGAAACTGATTACCCATTTTATATTCATTAAAATTCGAAATACACATCTCTATCTATAAAAGGTAGGATGTGTTTGTGTGTGTGTGTAACGAATGCACGGCCGCAATTTTCGACGGATTTGCACCAAAATTTACATGCACATGCTCCAAGTTAGTGGGAAGGCCAAGACCGACTTTGCATTTCCCAACTCCCATCGATAGTGAAAATAATCGATTTTTTTATGCTTCTGCGGCACTTCCCATGTAGTTTGCGGTCATTTTCTATTGACCAGAGTGAGAGCCTATAGCTGACTGCCACGGATAGGCAGGAAGATTCTATTGGTCAGCGTGAGAGCCAACAGCTGACTGACACGAATGATAACTAGCCTGCTAGCATGCAAAAAAAATCGATAGCTGCATTCGTCACAAGTGGGAAAAATTTAAATCTGCATGGCACTTTACTCCAATTGGCTCATTCGCTTGCTTAAACTCAACGTTGATTCTGATTCCGCAGAACTGGGTTGGGTGTGAAAAATTATTTGTTGTTAACATTCTATTTTCATTCGGGTTTTCCAGTTACGAGTCCTTTTTTTAAAGCTTATCGTTTTGTGTTCATTTTGTTTAGTTCTTTTTTCGTAACAGATTTAATGTTTAGTATAGAACTTAGAAAAAATTCGCAGTGTGAGATAGGCAAGAAGTAAGACATGTAGCAACATAAGCACGGCAAAGGGCACTCCTTTAAAGGCAAGGAAGGGCAAAAATATTTTAAGTCAAGTGATAGCGATTGCTGTATGAGTCATACGATTTTTGAATCAAGCACGAGCAACGCCGGGTCATGCTGCTAGTTAGTTTATAAATGATTGCTTCGTCCTGGGTTTGACGCTGAATGACATCCAGCGGCAATGTCTCCGATCGGGAGATTGGAAGTTTTGAGGAGCGTGGAACCACCTATTAATTACTGTTATTTCCATGTACACCATAACAAAGGGTAGTAGCACTTGTTAGGGTCCCAACTATAGGCAAATAGTGAACCACCAAAACTTGGGTCAGAACACTATGAAAGTAAAAGATTTCATTTTTTTTTAGTAAAAATACCAGCAATATCTTTTTATTGTAAAAACAAAAAGGAAATATTACATTTATTAAGAAAATTTTACCAGCAATATATTTAGGTAAAAATTATATCGCCAGTAATAGTCTTTTGTATAAAAAAATATCATCAATTTATATGTTAAAAAAGTGTGACCATCAATACGTATATTAAAACATATATTGCCATTAATTCATGTGTTTAAAATAGAGGGTGTCCATAAAGTCCGTGTGCACTTTCAAAAATTTATAACTTTATTTGTATTTGCGATAGAAATAATCTGTAAAAAAATGTTATAAAGTTTAATGTACCTAGTTTTAAGTATAGTTAAAATAACTAATGTGATTTCAGGCATTGCTGTAAATTAGTTGGCAATTTTTTTCCGTGAACTGCAAAACCATATTACTTTTTGTATTGCTAATGATGGAGAATATGTGAAAAATTAAATAAAATTTCAATAAAACCTTAAAAAAATATAGATTTACTTCTTTCTAATCCTTTCCACTAATTATTTCTGTCGCAAATACAAATATAGTTATAATTTTTTAAAGTATACACAGACTTTATGGACACCCTGTACATTACCATCAATATATTTTTGAAAAGAGTAATTATTACCACCAATACATTTAAAAAAAAAAAAACATTGCCAGATTTACATTTTTAAAGGAAAACAAATATTACCAGCAATATATTTTTGAAAAAAAATATCAAACAATACATTTTTGGAAAAAAAAAACGAATTGTTGACAACAATACATTTTTGAAGAAAATTTAATTTCCAACAATACATTTTTGAAGATGTAAAATATTTTTTTAAAAAAAAAAAATGTTGCCAGCGCTACATTTGAGAACTAAAACTAGTGTAGCCAGCAATATATTTTTGAAGAAAAAATTTCTTATCAGCAATAAATTTAAAAAAAGTAAATATTACAAGCAATACATTTTTGAAGAAAAAATATTACCAGCAATATATTTTTGTAAAAAATAAATAAATATTGCCAACAATATATATTTGAAAGAAAATATTGCCAAAACATCATTTTTGTAAAGAAAAAAAAAACACATACATTAAACCAGCAGTGCATTTTTGAAAAAAAATAATTACCAGCCATACATTTTTACAGAAAATTAAATTTCAGCATTAAATAACACATAACTATGTTCATATGCCGCTGAACAAACAGATAGATTTTTACATGATTGTGATTTAACTTGAAACAGCTTTTTAAAACGACTATTGTTTCTATACCAGGTGAGTCACAATTCCCTCATTCCTGCAAATAAATGCGACACGTAAGAACGCGATCTTCGAAATCAAGGAATAAACATTTGGGAAGTCGAAACTGCATGGAGCTTTTAAACATCGATTTCTTTTGTGGGGAAACAATAAAAAATGCGATTAATCTTTCGACAGAAGAAACCATTAAAAGGGACGCTTCTCTCGTTCAGGCGCAATATTTCAAGCGTTGGAAGGTGATTTAAATTTGCCAATAAAGCTGCTTACTTTGGCAATTTGAAAAAAAAAATATCCCAGAATATTGTTGCCACTTTGATTAACCATCGACCAATGCACTTTTCCCTCCCATTAGTAAATCGATTTTTTTTTATTTTCGCTATCGTTATTTTCTTCATATCGAGCTTTCTCGCTATATTAAGTTTTGTTTATGTGTCACATTTTGTTTTTAAATCAGCCATTTTGTTTCTTTGCTTTAAGTCACTTTATCTTTCTACAACATTGTCTTCCTTCTCTTTTATTAAGCTGCGTCTTCTGCTCTTTATTCAGCTTTGTTTTACTTCTCTTCAACACATCCTTGGTCTTCACATCTCGTAATAAAACTTGTATAATTTTTCTTACTTTCCCATTTCTTTTATTTTAAATTTAGACTTTTCTTCTACTATTAATAAGGCTCGTCTTCCTCTGCTTTAATTCAACCTTAGGATTTAATTCCGCCTTGTGTTTTCTCTCTTTAACACAAGCTTGGTTTCATTTTATTTTAAACTTATTCCGCTTCAATTCATCAGTGGTCTCTTTTTATTTTAACCTTGTCTTCCGTCTCTTCAATTCAACCTTGGTCTCTCTTTATTTAGCTATGGCTTCCTTCTCTTCAAATTTGATCTCTCTTTATTTTAACATTTCCTTCCTTTTCTTTAAATCTCCATTTATTTCAGCCTTGGTCTCTCTTTATTTTGGTCGTGTCATCCTTGTCTCTAATTTGGTCTTGTTCTCTCTTTCTTTTAACCTTGCCTTCCTTCTCTTTATTTCAACCTCGATCTCTCTTTCTTTGGCTTGTCTTCCTTCACTTCCATCTTACTCCCCCTTCATTTACCTTTGTCTTCCTTTTGTTTAATTCAACTCTATTTTAGTCTTGCCTTTTAATTCAAACATGGTGTCTCTTTATCTTATTTTCTTCCTTCTATTTAATTCCACATTGGTCACTCGTTAATTTAGCCATGTTCTTTTTTAATTCGACATTTGACTCTCTTTATTTTATCCTCGTCTCCCCTCTCTTCAATTCAAACTTGCTCCGTCATTATTTTAGCCTTCTCTTCAGTTCAACCTTCGTGTCTATTTAAGATATCTCTATCTAATCTTTTTTTAAAGCTGGTCTTTCTTTCTTTCTTTCTTTAGCCTTGTCTTCATTCTCTTTTATTCCACCTTGTTCTCCCTAACTTGGTCCGTCTTTATTTTAGAATTGTCTCCCCACCCCACCTTTTCAATTCTACATTGGTCTGTCTGTATTTTAGGCTTGTTCTCTTTCTCTTTTATTCAAGCTCGATCTCTCTTTATTTGCCTCGTCATCCTTCTCTTCCATTCAACCCTGACCTCTCTTTATTATAGCCTTGTCTTCTTTTTCTTCAATTCAAACTTAATCTCTCTCCTTGCTTTAGCATTTTTCCTTTCGCTTTAATTCAACCTTGGCATGTCTTCCTTCTCTTTACTTCAATTTCGGTCACTCTTTATTTTAGCCTTGTCTTCCTCTTCTTCAATTCTACATTGGTCTGTCTGTATTTTAGGCTTGTTCTCTTTCTCTTTAATTCAAGCTTGATCTCTCTTTATTTGCCTCGTCATTTTTCTCTTACATTAATCCCTTGCCTCTCTTTATTATAGCTATATGATTGTAGAAATATTTTCACAAATGATACTTGTAGCCAATCAATGTTTGAGCCTCTATAATGAATATGTTGTGATTTTTTATCACCCCAATCGAGACAGTAAAGATACTAAGACACAAAGGTTTACATGGTGTGGAGAAATTAGGAACAGAAACATTACTATTGAGTAGAAAGAGAAAAGAGTAATCAGGAGGACAGTAGATAGCAATTCACATTGCATTTAATATTTTTCAGATTAAATTTCGTTGGAAATCATGGAGTCAGGAGTTCCACAAGTAACCCCTTGTAACCTCTTTCGTTCTAGTGGCATTCTTGCCTTGCTTGGGGTGAAACGTTTAAAAAAAAAATTATAATTGATTAATATTGGGTATCGAATGTATAGAGATATAAACGTGTGTCTGTATGTTTGTGTGTGTGTGCTTCACACACACACACACACACACACACACACACACACACACACACACACACAAACAAAAACTTAAAAACAGATATAGGAAAATATTAATTAAATTTATATACAAAAACTTCCGCCATCAGTTACTCTCCACAAGTTATTAAACAGAAACATAGTAAAAACTCACCTACATTGCGCGGAGAACATGACACAAATACACCAAAAAAAAAAAAAAAAAAACTACCCGCACGAATCAAACCCACCTATAACTGCAGTGTAAAGAATGACTGACCCTTAAATCACAAATGTTTACAAAGCAATGTAATATACCAAGCCACTCTAAAATCAGGAAATAACGAAGCAAAATACATTGGAGTAACTAAAAGACGATGGCAACATAGAAATTACACCATCCTTTATAAATATTAAATACGAGAAAAGCACAGTTCTTTATAAACATATACGAGAAATTAAAAACAAAAGACAAATTACTTCAAAAATATCACGGAAGATAAGGAAACCGCATCATCATGCAACAGTAAATAAACAAAAACTATCAACTTTGTCTGGAGGGAAAAATAACCTTCCAAGACAAACACATATTACAAGATAAAGGATCAGAATTTATCTGAAAATGCAAACACGAAAATAAATTTTTGCTACGTTACTTAAGAATCGAAAGCCAAAACGAATACCTTGTAAAATGCCGCAATGAAAAGTGCAAATATATTCTTTATATACAACGCAGATAATGTAAAATGTTTAAGACACAGACAATACTTTAAACTAAACAATTAAGATAACCAACCCTCGAAACAATTTTTTAAGCTTTTCACCCCAAGCAAGGCGGGAGTGCTACTAGCACGCAAGGGGTTACAGAAAGAGAGAGCAAGAGTAGAGGGGTGTTTGAGGTTATGATATAAAGGACAGGGATGATGATTAAGGAAGCAAGTAGGATGAAGGGAGTTGCACTGGCGGGAAGTGCGAGAGAAGCCGCTGGAGTAGAAGAGGCGCTTCGATTGTGAAAGGGTGGGACAGAGATGCCAACCACTTAGCATATATATATATATATATATATATATATATTTACATAAATTGCTAAAACCCAATTTCTCTTTACTTCCCTCTCCCTCTTCTTTCTTTTTCTTTTTTCTTTTCTCACTACTCCCCTCCCATTATTATATATCACTTCCGTTAAGTTAACCATCTAAATAGGTCAAGGTCTGGTCACTCCTCCTCCCCCAATACAAAGTATATTTGAGAGAGATATGAAATTAATCCCTCTCCATACTCTACCTTGTCTCTTTAACTATCCCCTTCACACTCTCTGTTCAATTACAAAAACTTACAGTATCCATCAATTTTAATCTCATTTTCGTTTCATTTCATTCTTGGAAGTGCTATCTGATGATCCAGAGTCCTTTAAAAGGGCTCTGGTGAAATAAATTATTATAATGGTACCTTAAAAAAAGTGGTCTGTTTTTCTTTTTTATATATTATATATATATATATATATATATATATATATATATATATATATATATATAAACAACAATACAATTGTATACGCCTGCCTTAGTAGCAGGTCCGACAGGAGTGACCGAGTAGAACTGGCAACTGTTCTCAAAAAGGACCCCCAATCAGTGGTTAACTGCTGCAAGGAAATTTAATACTCCATTTAATCAATTTGGAGAAACTTTTCTGTCTGCCTTCAGTATGCCTGATACTAACCTCTAGGAGAGCAAAACTTTGCGCCTTCATGGACTTAACATTTTCCAGTGACATGAACTGGAGTGATTATATTGAATCATCTGCAAGATCTACTGTTAGGAAATCTGTCTCGCTCTTAAGAAAGTTGGTTCGCTGAGTCATACCAGACAATTATTCTTTCCAGAATCCCTCTTACACATTTATAAATCTACCAATCGTCCGTGTATTGAATACTAGTGCCATATCTGGTCTGGTGCTTCTATTGTATATCTCAAGATTCTTGGAAAAATTCAAAGAAGGGACTGCAGTATTATCGATCAGGACCTGGCACCTCGACTTCAAACACTTTCCCACCTACACCAGCTGGCTTCCATCTGTCTTCTCGACAAATATTTTCATGGAATTTGTTCTGGCGAGGTGTTCGGTATTTAGGCTTTATCTACGCGGTAAATTGTTCTATCCATATAGAGCGGACGTAAATATAAAATGTTAGAAGAAGAAAATTATAAAATAGCCATAATTATCTTCCTAGACCAATACAAATTACTAAGCAAACGATCAGAACTTATCTCAACATGTAGATATGAAAACTTTTTTTTTTTTACTTCGGAACTTAAAAATCAAAACCTAAAAAAATGAATTAATTAAGTAAAATAAAATAAAATAAACAAAAAATATCTGAATAAAAAATAAACAAATTAATGTAATAATAAACAAATTAGCAAACAACAAATACACACACTAACATAAATAAATGTATCTGTCTATATTTCATACACAGCTAAAGGCGTTAGTTAGATCCAGTGACAGGACCCAAAGGGTGTGAGTTCAATACCCGGTTAAGACAGTGGAGAACTTTCAGAGGGGAATTAACAGGAGATAACTGATAACTGACATCCATTAAACATGGCCCGTGGAACTAGAACAGTCTACCCCAGTAAGCGAAATAAAGGGTTCAGTTCGACATTCCAACCACCTGAAGAAGGCCGGAGCGTACAACGACCGAAATATTGTAATAAATATGGCGACAAAGATGAGAACAATAGTCCGAATAATGTAAATAATGTACAAGTAAATGTAATAATAATAATAATAATAATAATCAACAAGACATAATTAAATAATCAATAATAGAAAATGAGTAAAAAGAAAGTTAACAACACTATACAACAGTTCCAAATAACCACATTTGGATCCAAATTTATTTCTACTGAAACGTCTCTGGCAAATTTCCTCTCTCGTTGTCTTTCTTATTTCCTCACATATCTCCCTCTCTCTAACTACCCCCCTCCCAACTTTATACTTCTAACACTTTTTCTCCATTCCCCTCACTTTTCTCTTTTTTTTCCTCCCCTTTCATTTCTCATCACTCTTTCTACATACCACGCACTCTTCCTCCTACCACTTTCTTTTTCCGCCTCGCTTTTTTAAATTCTTCCCACTCTTCTTATATATATATATATATATATATATATATATATATATATATATATATATATATATATATATATATATATATATATTCTCCTGCATTCCTTTTTCATCTCTCTTTCTTCATAGGTCTCTCTTCTTTCATCTGTGAAAAACTGATGTGTGTAGACAAGATACAAGACCAGGACCTATCACATTGCATATCCCTCTCTAGATTTTGTCCCGGAGCCAGAGATGAACAACGGGGGCAACAGACCGTATATGGCAACAATATTCAATGCAAATTAAACAAACATTCTAAAGAAACAAATTAATTAAATAATAAAAAAAATTAACACCGACGAATGCACACACAAACACAAGTAAATGTAATAATAATAATAATAATAATAATAATAATAATAATAATAATAATAATAAAAATCAACAACACAAATTAATAATATTAGGTTGGTGCAAAAATAATGACCTAAGAAAAAACGATATTATTACGTCATTATTTTTGCACCAACCTAATAGATAATGTGTAAAAAGAAATTTAACTACACTATACAATAGATCCAAATAACCTCTTTTGGATTCACAGTCATTTCTGTTGAATCGTCTCTGGCAAATCTCCTCTCTCGTTGACTTTCTAATTTCCTTACACTTCTTTTTCTCTCTAACCTTTCCCCCCAATTTTATTCTTCTTTCACTTTTTCTCCATTCCCCTCAATTTCCTTTTCTCTCTTTTTTTCCTCTCTTTCTTTTCTCGCCACTCTTTCTACATACTACGCTCTTCTCTCTTTCTCCTTTCCTCTCCTTTCCTTTCCTTTCCTTTCCTTATTCCTTCGTCTTCCTTTTCGCATTTTGTCTTTCTCTATTCCCCTCTCCCCGTATTTCTACCTTACCCACATATATACCACTTTCTTTTTCCGTCTTCCTTTCTAAATTCTTCCCATTCTCCGTCTCTCTCTTTCTCTCTCTCTTACTACTTCCGTCTTTTTTTTAACACTCCTTCTCTATACGTCTCTCTTTTTTCATCTCTTTATTTATTCTTCCCCCTTTCTTTCCTCCTTGTATTTCTTCATTTCTCACAGCTTCCTCTTTCTTCAGTCTTCCTCATTTATTCCCTCCTTCTCTTTCCCCATTCGTCACATTTTCTTCTTTCTTCAGTCTTTGCCATTTCTTCCTTCCTCCTCTCCCTATTCCTCACACTTCTCTCATTCTTCAGTCTTCCCCTTTTTTCCCCTCTTTCTCCATTCCTCACACTTTCCTCTTTCTTGAGTCTTCGCCCTTTCTTCCTTCCTCCTCTTTATCTCTTCCTCACACTTCCCTCATTCTTCAGTCTTCTTTTCCTCTTTCTCCATTCCTCACACTTTCCTCTTTCTTCAGTCTTCGCCATTTTTTCCTTCCTCCTCTTTATCTCTTCCTCACACTTCCCTCATTCTTCAGTCTTCCCCCTTTTTCCCTCTTTCTCCATTCCTCACACTTTCCTCTTTCTTCAGACTTCGCCATTTCTTCCTTCCTCCTCTTTATCTCTTCCTCACACTTCCCTCATTCTTCAGTCTTCCCCTTTTTTTCCGTCTTTCTCCATTCCTCACACTTTCCTCTTTCTTCAGTCTTCGCCATTTTTTCCTTCCTCCCTTTTTCTTCCTCAAACTTTCATTCTTCAGTCTTCCCCCTTTTTCCCTCTTTCTCCATTCCTCACACTTTCCTCTTTCTTCAGACTTCGCCATTTCTTCCTTCCTCCTCCTCCCTCATTTTAGTCTTCCTTTTTTTTTTTCCGTCCTCCACACTTTCCTCTTTCTTCAGTCTTCCCATTTTTTTTTCCCTTTATCTCTTCCTCCATTCCCCATTCTTCACCCTTTTTCCCTCTTTCTCCATTCCTCTTTTTCTTCAGACTTCGCCATTTCTTCCTTCCTCCTCTTTATCTCTTCCTCACACTTCCCTCATTCTTCAGTCTTCCCTTTTTCCGTCTTTCTCCATTCCTCACACTTTCCTCTTTCTTCAGTCTTCGCCATTTTTCTTTTCCTCCTCTTTTCATTCTTCCCTCATTCTTCAGTCTTCCCCTTTTTTCCCTCTTTCTCCATTCCTCACACTTTCCTCTTTCTTCAGACTTCGCCATTTCTTCCTTCCTCCTCTTCTCTTCCTCACACTTCCCTCATTCTTCAGTCTTCCCCTTTTTTTCCGTCTTTTCCATTCCTCACACTTTTCTTTTCTTCAGTCTTCGCCATTTTTCCTTCCTCTTTTTCTCTTTCTCACACTTCCCTCATTCTTCAGTCTTCCCCTTTTTCCCTCTTTCTCCACTTTTCCTCTTTCTTCAGACTTCGCCATTTCTTCCTTCCTCCTCTTTATCCTTTCTTCATTCTTCAGTCTTCCCCTTTTTTTCCGTCTTTCTCCATTCCTCACACTTTCCTCTTTCTTCAGTCTTCGCCATTTTTTCCTTCCTCCTCTTTATCTCTTCCTCACACTTCCCTCATTCTTCAGTCTTCCCTTTTTCCTCTTTTTCCATTCCTTCCTCTTTCTTCAGACTTCGCCATTTCTTCCTTTCCTCTTTATCTCTTCCTCACACTTCCTCATTTTCAGTCTTCCCTTTTTTTTCCGTCTTTCTCCATTCCTCACACTTTCCTCTTTCTTCAGTCTTCGCCACTCTCTTCCTTTTTCAGTCTTCCCATTTTTTTTCATTTTTCCATTCCTCACACTTTTTTTCTTCAGACTTCGCCCTTTCTTCCTTCCTCCTCTTTCCCTCTTCCTCACACTTTCCTCTTTCTTCCTTTCATTCTCATCTATACCTCTTTCTTATTATTACATGTCGCTCTCCGTTTTTCTCATTTTCCCTCCTTCTTTCTTTTTCCCAACTCTTTTTTTTCATACCACACTCTTGACTCATCATTTTCTTCATTCTTCCTCCTTTCTTCTCTTTCTCTTTTTCTCACCCTTTTCTTTTCTATTTCTCATTCCCATCCCTCCCATTTTTTTTCTTTTTCGATTCTTTCATTTTTCTCTCTCTATTTCCTTAACTCTTTCTTTTTACACCACCCGTTTTTATACCTGTTTTGCTCAATTACTTTCTCCATTCTTCTCCTTCTTTCTCCCTCCTCCTGTATCACCAATTCTCCCCCTTCCCCTTTCTTCTTCTCCTCCTCCTCCTTCTCATTTTCATACTCCTGCGCTCATCTTTCTCGACTCCTCCTCCCACTCTATTTTACTCTCACTTTCCCTCTTTCTTTATTCACCACTCTCTCTTCATAACACCTTCATGCCCCGTTATTCCCCACTTCCGTCTCTTTCTTTCTCTTTCTCCATTCCTCACACTTTTTCTTTTCCTTCTCATCACTTCTCACTTTCTTCTTTTTCGATCCTTCCAACTCTCCTTTTCTATCACTTCCCCTCCCTCTTTATTTCATCACTCTTTCTTCCTACCTCTCTTTTGCCCCCTCTTTTTCTTTACTTCCCCCTTTATTCTCTATTCTTTTCTTTGTCTATTCCTCACATTTTCCTCTCATCCACTCCCACTTTCTTCTTTCATCACTCTCTCTCTTTCTTTCTTGGTTCCTCCCACTTTCCTCTCTTTCTGTTTTCACCACAATTTCTTCATACCTCTCTCTTGTCCCATCCCTTTCTTCAATTTTCCCCTCATTCCTCACCTTTTCCTCTTTTTTCTTGTCTTTCTCTATCTCCCCCCACGCTTCTTTCGCTTATCTTTTTCTCTCCCTTGCAATGCATTCTTCAGAGTCATGTCCGTTCTGATGGCAAAGCGGGCTTTGCCATAATTTTCATTATAATCTCTGTTTGATCCAATGGATCAATACCAACTTTATATACTTATAAATCTATAATCAATTTTCTACAAAGAATTTATTTTTGATATTTCATATCTCATCGCTTTCTAAAAGCCCAATATAACTTTTTTTCAAACAATGTGCTTGTCTTTCTTTTTCTTTTTTTTTCGTCGAGATAACCAAATTTTATTAAAACATCCTTCGAATTATTAATATACAACAAAGAAGTAAAAGTGTTCTTTCTAAAAAAAAAAAAAAAAATATGTGAAAGAGAATTCTATTCAGGCCTGCATTTACAATTTGCATCGAGTGGGCATTGTTTGGAAGAGAAAGCGATTTGCCAAAGACATTGGTTGGTAATGTATTTGAAATATCTCCGTAGTCTTTGTTTTTTTTTTATTTTTTTCGTTTTTCGTTTCATTTATTTTCTAATTCGTTCCCGTTCGCCTTTTGATTTTGCCGGAAAGAAATAGCACATAATTTGTACAAAAAATAAACAAAGCTTTTAAAAGTCGGGTTTGTGTTTATTATTATTTTTACCGAAAAATGCGAAAGCCAAGCAGCTGTTATCAATTAAAAAGGTAATATTTGCCCAGAGAATTATTCGTAATAACAACAGGCCTATTCTAGCTAAACTGTGATTTCGTAGCCAGGAACGGCATTCTTACGGTAATAAACAAACTAATTATGGTATGAGGATAAACTACATCTGGCAACAAGACCTCTGATTTGGAGATTTTGAAGAGTCTGGAAATATCTCTTAGTTTTTGTTGTTCCCAGGTCCATCATGACTCGAGGTTGTAGCACCTGTCAGGGTCCCAGGTACGGGCAAATACTGACCCCCCCCCAAAAAAAAAACATAACATTATCAAAGTGTAAAAATATTTTTATAGAAAACTTACCAGCAATAAATTTTTATTTTACATAAAAAGTTACCAAAATAACTATTTATAGTAAAATTATCTACAATAACGATTTATACTCTGACCAACAATACATATTAGGTTGGTGCAAAAATATTGTCGTTTTTGACGTTAAGTTGAACGTCAAAAAACGACAATATTTTTGCACCAACCTAATATTTATAGTAAAATGACCAGCAATACATTTTATAGTGGAATTACCGACTATAAAATTATATAACAAAATGACTAACAATAAGTTATATTTGAATAATTCAAAACTACGCTCTTAAGTAAGCGCCAGAGGGGGTCGTCAGTGATGTAATCTGACTTGGTTCATCAGGGAGTTTCGGGTCTTTCTACATCATACACCCCGTCACCAAGTCGACCTGGCCTTAATGAATTAGACGAAGAATGACGACATTTTCCGCACACCCGATTGGATGTTTGTAACAACCAATCCACTGCGCGGACTATCTTTTAAATGGTCCACAGTGGGGACTGGCTTCTTTTTATCTTTCTTTTTCGGTGGATAACAGTTTCAATGGATAACCAAGGAGGTAACTTAACTCGGATATAAGAGAGATTTTCTCTGGTCCCAGATTAGAGCCTGTGTTAATGTATATAAAATAGACCAAACCCGGATATAAGAGAAACCCGGATATAAGAGACTTCTTCTCCGGTCCCGACAACTCTCTTATACCCGGGTTACACTGTAGCTGAATAATTCAAAACTACGCTCTTAAGTAAGCGCCGGAGAGGGTCGTCAGTGATGTAATTTGACTTTCTACATCATACACCCCGTCACCAAGTCGACCCAATCCGGGGAGACCAATCCCTGATTCTCCCTCACAATCAAACGATACTCTGGCCTTTTTAATGAATTAGACAAAAATAGAGCCAATTATATTACATATCCGTCTCTGGATCTTGTCAAGAACTCCAAGGTAAACAGAAGGTGCTCCAGACCATATATGGCAGCATTACTCCATGCAAGGGCGAATGGTTGATTTGTATATTTGAAGTATCGATTCCGGGGAGAAAAATTTCCTGGCGCGGCACAGAGAGCCAACTTTCGTTGCGGTGGACGAAGTAATTGACTCAATGTATTTGTTCCATCTCAGGTCAGCGGTCAACGTGAGACCGAGCAGACGCAGAGAGTTGCTCTCAAGAAGTTGACTATCAGACATTCTAATGAAGAGGGGGCAGGGATATGCGCATTCCATTGAAAAACACAGACAAGGAGCTTTTATTTAGTTTTATAAATTGCTTGGGGTGAAACCATTATTTTTTTTTTTTTTTTTTTTTCTTTTCATGGCATTTGTTCTATTGAGGGTTCATCCCTGCTACCTCGAGGATATTTATTTTCGTTTACAGGGTGATCCGAAAGTCTTGTCACCTACTATCAAAAAGTAATGAGAACACATCGAGAAGGTCTGTATGAACACCATTGTTTTTGTGCCAGACATCTGAAATAGAGAATTATTTTATATGGGTTGACAAGACTGTATATTTATAGACGAAATTGCAAAATATTCTTATAGTTAATCAAATAAAAAAGATGCTAAAATTTGAGAGATTTGTATTGTCCTTTAGTATTAAACAAATCCCCCAGGTTTTGGCCACAATACAGAGTGGTTCTAAAGTCACTGAAAAGGTAATGCGAGCAATAGAGTAATACAGTAGTATAAAGCACTTGGACTGGATTCAGTTTATTCACTTTCATTGACGCTGTAAACACATCGAGAAGGCCTGTATGAACGCCATCATTTTCGAGTCAGCCATTTGAAATAGAGAAGTATGTTATATGGGAGAGGCAAGACTTTCCGACCGCCTTGTAGATTCATAGATGAAATTACAAAACATCCTTATAGGTTATCAAATAAAAAGATGGTAAAAAGTGAGGGATCAGTTTTGTATTGTTCTATAGTATTAAAGAAATCCCCCATTTCTTGGCCATAGTAGATCGAAAGTCTTGTCACCCCATACCAAAAAGTAATGAAAACAACAAAAGTAATACAAAACACATGGACTGTATTCAGTTTATTCACTTTCATTGACCCTGTCAAACATCGAGAATGGTAATCAAATAAAAAGATGGTAAAAAGTGAGGGATCAGTTTTGTATTGTTCTATAGTATTAAAGAAATCCCCCATTTCTTGGCCATAGTAGATCCGAAAGTCTTGTCACCCCATACCAAAAAGTAATGAAAACAACAAAAAGTAATACAAAACACATGGACTGTATTCAGTTTATTCACTTTCATTGACCCTGTCAAACATCGAGAATGGTAATCAAATAAAAAGATGGTAAAAAGTGAGGGATCAGTTTTGTATTGTCCTATAGTATTAAACAAATCCCCCATTTCTTGGCCATAGCAGATCCTAAAGTCTTGTCACCCAATACCAAAAAGTAATGAAAACAACAAAATGTAATACAAAACATATGGACTGGATTCAGTTTATTCACTTTCATTGACCCTGTCAAACATCGAGAATGGTAATCAAATAAAAAGATGGTAAAAAGTGAGGGATCAGTTTTGTATTGTTCTATAGTATTAAAGAAATCCCCCATTTCTTGGCCATAGTAGATCCGAAAGTCTTGTCACCCCATACCAAAAAGTAATGAAAACAACAAAAACTAATACAAAACACATGGACTGTATTCAGTTCATTCACTTTCATTGACCCTGTCAAACATCGAGAATGGTAATCAAATAAAAAGATGGTAAAAAGTGCATTAAAGAAATCCCCATTTCTTGGCCATAGGATCAGTCTTGTCACCCAATACCAAAAAGTAATAGAAACAACAAAAAGTAATACAAAACACATTTTTTATTACTTTTTCCTCAAACATCGAGAATGGTAATCAAATAAAAGATGGTAAAAAAACAAATCCCCCATTTCTTGGCCATAGCAGATCCGAAAGTCTTGTCACCCCATACCAAAAAGTAATGAAAACAACAAAAACTAATACAAAACACATGGACTGTATTCAGTTCATTCACTTTCATTGACCCTGTCAAACATCGAGAATGGTAATCAAATAAAAAGATGGTAAAACGTGAGGGATCAGTTTTGTATTTGTCCTATAGTATTAAACAAATCCCCCATTTCTTGGCCATAGTAGATCTGAAAGTCTTGCCACCCCATACCAAAAAGTAATGAAAACAACAGAAAGTAATACAAAACACATTGACTGGATTCAGTTTATTCACTTTCATTGACGCTGTCACACATCGTGTAGGTCTGTATGAACGCCATCATTTTCGTGGCACAAAATGATGCGGCGACATGTTCTGTCCGTTATTTTACGAAGCTGTGCGTCTCTTGAGTATTGCTGAACAGCGTCCTTCAGCTGATGGGAATTCTGGTATCGTTCATGTAGAATCTCTCCTTGATAGTAATACCCCACAGAGCGTTGAAATAGAAAATTATATTATATAGGGGTGACAAGACTTTCGGACCACCTGTAGATTACAAGTCCTTGTAATCTACAGGGTGGTCCGAAATTCCTTAATGAAAGTTGTTTTTTTTTTGTTTTTTTTTTTTTAATTCAAAGTGTTGAACGGTGGATCCGTCTCGTTCTAGCAGGAGGCTGACAAATGTACTGGGTGGTCCGAAAGTTTTGTCACTCCCTACCAAAAATAATGAAAACAAGTTATACAGTAATTCAAAGCACACGTACTGCATTCAGTTTCTCCAGTTTCATTGACGGTGTCGCACTGTTAGCAGCTCGTCTCAAAACCGCGGGAGCTCGTATCAGCCTTCTGAAATAAAAAATTCTATTATGTAGGGGTGACAAGACTTTCTGACCACCGTTTCTTTTAGCGGGAGACAGAACAATGCAATGAGTTCAGTTCGACATCACGCGGCAAGGACGAGAATAACGCCAAAGAAGCGTGAACACTGACGATATTTCAAGAGCTGTTCTTAAGCGGTGACAATCGTAGGAAGTCCCTTAAAAAAAAATGAACTTAACGAGGAAATGCCTTCATCGACTCACAATTGTCCTGGTTTTGCAAATCAATAATAACGAGAGAACATACAAGAAAAATAAAAAAAAACAAATAGGTCAGAGCGGAAAACGTGACAATGAAAGGAATCTTCTGCCTTTTCTGTGCCAGGTCTCTTCACGACGAGAGCGATCACGGCTCTCCACTACTTCTTGTCATTTGCTACTCTTCTGCTTCTTTCAACTACTGTGCCAATTCCCAAAGTAAGCGATCACGGCTCTCCACAATTTCTTGTATTTGCGACTCTGCTTTTTCTTTCATAAGTGTCCAATCACGACATGAGCGATCACAGCTCTCCACAACATCCTGTGATTTGCTACTCTTCTGCTTCTTTCAACTACTGTGCCAATTCACAAAGTAAGCGATCACGGCTCTCCGCAATTTCTTGTATTTGCGACTCTGCTTTTTCTTTCATAAGTGTCCAATCACGACATGAGCGATCACAGCTCTCCACAACATCCTGTCATTTGCTACTCTTCTGCTTCTTTCAACTACTGTGCCAATTCACAAAGTAAGCGATCACGGCTCTCCGCAATTTCTTGTATTTGCGACTCTGCTTTTCTTTCATAAGTGTCCAATCACGACATGAGCGATCACAGCTCTCCCAACAACATCCTGTCAATTTTGCTCCGCAATTTCTTGTATTTGCGACTCTGCTTTTTCTTTCATAAGTGTCCAATCACGACATGAGCGATCACAGCTCTCCACAACATCCTGTCATTTGCTACTCTTCTGCTTCTTGCAAGTGCTGTGCAATTCTGCCAACGTAAGTGATCACGGCTCGCCATAATTCGCTGAATTTGCGACTCTGCTTTTTCTTTCATGATAGGTGTCCAATCACGACGTGAGAGCTCACAGCTCTCCACAACTTCCTGTATTTGCTACTCTGCTTTTTTTCATGTTCAGTGTCTTCACGACGTGAGCGATCCTGGCTCTCCACAACTTCCTGCCACTTGCTACTCTTCTGTTTCTTTCTAGTGTTGTGCCCATTTCTAACGTAAGCGATCATGGCTCTCCACAACTTCCCGCGATTTGCTACTCTTCTTCTTTCATGTGCCTTGTCCCTTCACAACTTGAGCGATCACGGCTCCCCACAACTTCCTGTATTTGCTACTTTTCTTTTTCTTTCACGTGCACTGTCACTTCACGACGTGAGCGATCACGACTCTCCACAACTTCCTGCCATTTGCCACTCTTCTTCTTTCATGTGACGTATCCCTTCACAGCATGAGCGATCACGGCTCCCCACAACTTCCTGTGTTTGCTACTCCTCTTTTTCTTTCATGCCTCCCCAAAATTTCCTACCCTTTGTAGCTCTTATTAAAAAAAATCTTTATCTCCTAATGCATGTTCTGTCAAGCGTTTACACACACTTATTCTTTTATATGCCGTGTCCCTTCAGGACATGGACGATCATAGCTCTTCACAATTTCCAGGCTCTTTCTATATTTCTGAGATTAGGTATTGTAACTATTTACACTATTTTCATGGACTGGACTGTTGTTCTCATCTTTATTGTCATATTCACGACGTTTCGGCAGTTGTTCACTCCGGCATTCTTCAGGATTTGTCTAAATTTCTGAGATGAGGTATTGTAATTATTTACACTATTTTCATGGACTGGACTGTTGTTCTCATCTTTATTGTCATATTCACGACGTTTCCGCCGTTGTACGCTCCGACCTTCTTCAGGTGATATACGTTGGAATTTCGAATCGAACCCTTTATGAAGTCAACGAATTTAGAGTGTCTAATCTCACGTGCCATGCCTTTCTCGGTATCAGTTAATTCCCTCTGGTTGTGTTCAAAAGTACATTTTTTTTTAATTTCTGCAAGTTTCACCAATATATTGTAAGGAACAGTTGTGACAGTTTATTCTATACATCCGAATGTAAATAGTCTAAATAAGCATTATTATTGTTATGGATACTTTTATTTCTGATCATATCCATAATAATTTTGGAGATGGTTGTAAGTATTTTGATATTGTTAAGATTGGATAAATTGTTTTACAGATGAGTAACATCCACTCTCTAAAACAATTTATCTAATCTTAACAGCAACAAGGAGTTAGCAGGAAGTATTATAATTACGTACAGAAAAGCGATACCAAAGTTGTAAAATGAATTTTTAAAATGAAAAATTCAAAGCTAATCGCTTACCTTTAATATTTCCAATAAGTAAAATGCTTTGCTATATTTCGACACAAAATTTAAAAGGATTGGAATGAGCTAAGCTAAAAATGAATGGATTTAGCCATAATTATAATAGCTCGGCATAGCATAATAATCTTCATAGAAAATCTTGCAAAAATAAAATATACTTTTCTGAAACTTTATTTGTGTAAGATGCGCTAATTCAAAGTTTATTTAATCTAATTTGAAACATGTAACTTACTTTTGCATTAAAATATAGCAAGAAAAAACATTTTTAACACAAAAGTGTTGAAAACTGTCTGGATCTACTACTGTTTGGAATTTTTTTTTTTTTTTTTTTTTTTACGGGGGACATATCTGTAAATATAATTAGAAAAATCACATGAGTTACCACCCCTGCACAGAAGAAAAAAATATTTTGAATTCATGGTGTTAATGCCTACCATATCCATAGATATGCAACCCCGAAATATGGTCTCAGATAAGATTGAAATAACATGAGAAAATAAAAATTATTTGAAAAAAAATCTTGAAATTTTTCCCATTCAATATTCTACAGCCACCAGGAAATTCATTCGTGGACTTGAAAGAATTAAAAGTAAAATAAATAGACAAAATACGTCTAAATTATTTAAGCAAACATGCTTGAATATATATCTGTGGAACTCCCTTCCCTATTCCAGCTTCCCTGAGAGCTATAATCTCCAGCTATTTAAATGTAATGTCAATCGGTATCTACAGTTGCCTTGATCTATCCACTACCCTTCTCCTCATCCTTTCTTCTATCACTCCTATCTGATTTTGCACCAAATTTTCTGTAACCCCTTGCATCCTACTGGCTTCTCGCCTTGCTTGGGGTGAAACGCTTAAAAAATAGAAACAAAAAAAAATATAATAGACTCTCCCGTCGTTATTGACGTATGAGGATCTGACAGATTCATTTATGAAATTTTGTGCGATAATCTCAAGTGGCATTTAAGACCCGCTAGTTATTAGAAAAATTTTTCTAGTTAAAGGAGGCCACATATGGAGCAAGTGTGAGGATTGTGAGATGAGATCACTATTAGATTGGCTGGCCTTTTAGATCTTGCTCTCGCTTCTTGAAGATGATTCAGACAAGCAGATTGAAAATTGCTGAGTCCACTAAAACACGTTGATCTCCATTCTACCCGCTCCAAGGCTAAGCGCTCAAGGGTGTTATGTGGTATATTCACTGCTGACAAATTGCTTTTCAGCTTGTCTTTGTATCTTAGCCATGGGCGTCCTACATTCCTTGGGTATCCTGACATCAGAAATTCTCAAGACATGACCAGTCCACTGTAACTGAGACTGTATGATAAAAGTCTCGATTCTTCCAATATTACACCTGTTAAACAGGTCTACGTTAGATGTCCTATCTTGAAGCTGAACTCCACAGATTGCACGCAGATAGGTTGTATGGAAAACATCGAGCTGGGTACCTGTATGGAGTTCAAAAACGATGGCAAGTACAACAGCTCTGTAAACCCGAATCCAGTCGAATATCCCGCTCATTCCACAAGCGATGGCGAAGTTTGCCGAAAGCACTGGTAGCCTTAGCAATCCGATGCATGATTTCATCATCTAAAGTTCCACTGTAATTGACTTTGCTACCAAGATAGGTGAAAGACTTTACGTAGTTCAAGGGTTTGTCCTCTACTTTCAATGGTCTCTCTCTCTCTCTCTCTCTCTCTCTCTATATATATATATATATATATATATATATATATATATATATATATATATATATATATAATATATATATATCCAAATAAAATTGTCCAAATCATGTAGCAACAAAATTTTCCAATTCTTAGATTAAGTGTTGAACCGTTGGTACTTAGAAATGATTAAATATATCTTACTGGAATTCTTCGAGGTTTTTATAACACAATTGGACTCTAGTTTGAGCAATAAGAATATATAATTACTCTCCAAGGTTAACAGAAGAATCGTGATGAAATCGAGCAGAAACGAAAAATAATATGTTCATCATTAATTAATCATAGCTAAACATAGGAAGCTGATGAAGGGTTGAATAAAAATATTATATATATATATATATATATATATATATATATATATATATATTTATTATTCCAGGATCATTTTCCAACTTACGGAAGATGATCTGCACTCTCCCTAACCTTACTTATTGTCCTGGAGTAACAAGTTGATTCACAGACTTTACGTACGATTTGATTTTCAAGTGTTTTTTCATTGCTCTTTGGGCTGTCGTAGCTGAAACTCCTCTATCGTGTGCTACTGTCTTATGAATTGAGTTGGATCTTTTCCAATTGACCTCTTTAGCTCTAAGTTGAGATGATAATCCCTCTTTCTGCTGTAACCTCTTGATCCAGTTTTCCTCTCTATTGTCCCTTCTTTTAAGGACTTATTCACCATTCTCTTGATGGTTCTTGAATGGAATTTGAAGACGGAAGCCAGAGTGTGAATACTGGTACCACTACTGAAGGCCTGGATGATCTTTTTCCTCTCACCATTGATCATTTGGGAACACAGTGGATCTGCCAGAAAACGATTTTAACCAGTTCTCTTTCTCGCTGAATAACTCAAAGTGTTTGACAAATGGTGTCAAGATGGTTTATATAAAATCCTCGAAAAAGGAAACTCAGTTTAACGGGGTTTATTTTTAAATATTAATCATTTTGTGGGATGGATAATTATGCTGTTACACAATTTGGAGAATTTTTCTGTTACACCCGGTGTATATATATATATATATATATATATATATATATATATATATATATATATGCCAATACCAAAAGAAAAAAAGATACAAAAAAAAGCACAAAGAACATGTACCTCAACCGAAAATAATCGTCGAGCATCCAAGTCCACAGGCCAAAGGAAAAGAAACTCGATACGAGTAAGTAGAGCAAACCTAATTAAACCTAAAGAGCCGGACAAACCTTCAAGGTTTCACCTACTCGGATTGTCAGGAAGGCCGGGTTCCCTGACGATCCATGTAGGTGAAACCTTGTAGGTTTATCTGGCTCTTTAAAATTTAATTTTATATATATATATATATATATATATATATATATATATATATATATATATATATATATATTTCTTTTTTCTCTATATATATATATATATATATATATATATATATATAAATGAGTGAAAGAACAGGTGAAGTAAAAATCTACTGTTCGTAGAATTTATTTTTTTTAAAAAGTGCTCAATACAAAGTAGAGCAAAAATTTTATAATATTTTTAATATAACAACTTACAATAAAAACATTTTCATTGTTTCACTACTAAATACAGGTGATGTAGATAATTTTTGATAAAAAGGATTTACTACGGAAATTTAAAAACAAATCTTTACCTTTTTTCATAAGTTAAAAGGGGGCATAAGGTCAGAATTAAAAATATACTCATGGGTATGTCTAGATTAACCAATGAACCTCAGATCTACGCTAAAATATTAAAAATAAGGTCAGAAGGTAGAGGTGGGCGGGTTATTTTTACAAGTCAAGAACAATTGATGTTTATATGTTTTTCAACGATACCAGGGAGCAATTTCAGGGAGAAATCTATTATTGGTGTATCCAAAAATGATTTACCGGTTGGGTGAAGTAGACATAAATTTATCATAAACGGATTTTTTTTAATATTTATTTTTTTATTTTTAATTTACTCAGGAAGCTTCTTAATGGGGCCAATAGGTAAAATTAAAGATGTGGAAGCATCTATATAGGTTGTTAATTATACTGAATAGAAGGTAAACCAGGGCAATATTATAAATGAATAAATCAAATAAATATTGGGTGGACTATTACATTGAGGGCTGGACGGGCCCTATTAACATCAGTTGTGTTTAGTTTGTTTTGTGCTAATATTTTAGTTTGTTATTGGGTTTATCTCCCTCACCACTCATATTTCATCATAGATTTTTATATGTAATTATTTATTATCATTAAATTTTTATGTTACCGGCGCGTTTTGTAGGTTCCTCTTGAGAGGATGTGGTATTATGGTACATGGAGGATTGATTGGTGACGGACGAGTTTTTGAGGTGAATGGGCGAATTGTAATGCGTGAATGGGTCGTGAATCGGATTAGCTAGGTATGAGATAGTTAGTGATGACCAGTCTCAATCCCTCCCCAATTTGGCCTTGTGCCGTAATTGTGTAATTTTACGCAATAAATATCAATAATGCCTATACAATTATAATACGTAAGAGAGAGAAAGAAAGAGAGATAGATAGAGAGAGAGAGAAAAAGAGAGAGAAAGAGAATCGTTTTTACTGATACTCTTGTTAAGCGATCAGGTAAAAGATTTGATTGTAGGATTTATGCTCCTGATTTGGTTTATGTCTTTTAATGATTTTTGGTCTGAGCTCCGCTTACGACGACACTCCTTCCCGTTCGTGACATCGATTCAACATTAATCTCGATAATCAATAGAAAGCTGTGTATACAACTTAGCAGTGCAAATAATTTTTTTTTGGTGGTGGGGGTTGCTTTGGTGGGGGTTGCATTACAAATTTTAGGCACATGAAATTACGAAACTGTTTTCTCATATTTTATTTTATTTCATACAGATGACACCGTGTTGATAGATTCAGAAACGGCAATTTGAAAGAACACGATGATACAAAAAAAAGGCATAATTATTAACTGTATGAAAACAAATGTATTGCTTCCACACACGTTCAAAGCTAGATGTTGGGGGACGTCAAATTCAATTAGGTGCAGACTTTTATCTCTCTGGATACTGTAGTAAGAGACAACGGAAAGAAAATCTACACAGAAAACTTAAATCGAAGAGGAAAAGCTAAATATACCTTTCAGAAACTAAGTAAAGAATTAAGATATAGGAAAAAATAAAATCAGAAACAAAGAGAAAGATCGCTGAACTGTTATGTGAAATCCCATCGCCTATATGGCAATGAATACTGAATAGCTCCCTCGTAGATTTAAACCAGCAGAGATGTGGTTCTACCGACGAACTCTAAGAATACCATGTAGGAAGCCTTTGATATGCAAGACCTTTTACAGAAAAATGAGCTACAGGGAAAGTTATAGTTAAACGCTGAATGGCAGAGGTGATATTTCTATGTGACCTTATGCGGAAAGAGGAAGCTAGCCTACACAAGTTACACCGAAGGTTGTAAAACGGCGACATATCTGTTTCAGGAAGGGTTTTTTTTTATGACTGCAGAACAGGAATAAACATGGTTAGTTTTTCATGTTAATTTTTGTTTGGCATCATATCAACACCTCTATGGGTTATTTAATGCCGAAATCTAAATATACATACATACATACATACATACATATATATATATATATATATATATATATATATATATATATATATATATGTATATTACAGATTTTAGGCACATAAAATTACGAACCTGTTCTATCATCTTTTTATAACATTTAATATATATATATATATTTTATTTTAGTTTATACAGATGGATTCAGAAATGGCAATTTGAAAGAAATCTACGATACGCAAAAAGGTGTCGGAGTTAACTCCTCCTTTAGTTCGTTAACCCTTTCACCAGGGGTCTCTCTTCCCTGGCTATAAATAGTCGCTGACCCTTCGCCTCTTCCTCTTTTTTTCCTCAGGATTTTGCGCCGACACCTGGAGGTAAATCTCTTTTTTTTCTCAGGCTTTCAGCCTTATTACCTCAAAGATGTGAACACTCACAGAGAGATAGCGTTTCCCAAAATGCTGGGAACACGCTAAGCACAATACACACACACACACACACATGTATATATATAATATTCTCACACACACACACTTTGTCCTTTGTAACTGTTTCCATGTAACTTGTTATTAAGATATATATTTGTATACATATATTACCGGTCTTGTGTTTTGTTTGTTTTCTTTGCCTTCTTCTTTGGACTTAATTAAAAGTCCGCCTTTCTCATGTAGTTGGACCAGCTAGCAGGAAAATCTGAACCCACATGTGTTTCTTCCACTTCTACTCAACAACATCACAGCCACGGTCCACTGCAAAGGCATAATTATGAACTGTATGAAAACAAACGTATTTCCGCCAAAACACACACGGTCAAAGCTATATGTTGGGAACGTCAAATTCAACTAGGTGTAAACGTTTATCTCTGCGGATACTGTAGCAAGAGACAACTGAAAGAAAAGCTACACAGAAAACTTAAATCGAAGAGGAAAAGCTAAATATACCTTTCAGAAACTAAGTAAAGAATTAAGATATAGGAAAAATAAAATTTGAAACAAAGACAAAGAGTGCTGAACGGTTATGTGAAAGCTCATCGCCTATATGGCAGTGAATGCTGAATAGCTTCCTCGCAAATTTAACCCATTAACTGCCATGAGCCCCATTTGGGGATCTGTTAAAATTAAACTCACTACATATTATTCCTTGTATTTACATTGAATTGCTTACATACATTGCATTTGCAGGGGTATATTTTACAACACTTAGCATTTAAAGTTGTTTATTATTAGCCGTAAGAAGACACTTTCTGTCGTAATTTTACATTTCACAAGTAGAAAAATAATGACTATTATGAAAAGTATTTTTTTTATTATTTCTAATCAATATTATTTTTTGATGTTTTATACATATATATATTTGATGCTCTCTTTTATATAAAAAAGACAATTGTAACTACTAAAATTAAACATAAGACGTAAATAAACTCCTAAGACAACTGTCTGTGCTAAAAATGCGCATTAAAAAAATTTTGCAGTTTATGGGTTAAAACGACAGAGATGTGTTTCTACCGACGAACTCTAAGAATACCATGTTGGAAGCATGTGAAAGGCAGTCCTTTTACAGAAAAATGAGATATAGCGAAACTTATAGCTAAATGCAGAATGGCAGAGGTGATATTTCCCTGTCACCTTATGCGGAAAGAGGAAGCTAGCCTAAACAAGTCACACCGAAGCTTAGAAAACGACGAGATATTTGTTTTTTTTTTTTTTTATGAATGCAGAGCAGGAATAAAAATGGTTAATTGTTGCTAGTTATTTCTGTTTAGCGGTATATCAACACATCTATGGGTTTATTTAATGCCGAAATCTAAAAATATTTTGCACGAAATTTTATTAATTTATTTATTTATTCCTTGGAGATAATTACGGTTTTAATGAAGATTTAATTATAACGCATTAAAGTGGTGAATTCATACCTTTCCAAAAGGATATTTACGCGTAAGTGAATATAATGTATCCAACTGGAGTTGAACTCGGCTCTCCGATTAACAATTTCAAGCCATCATTCATCACACCAATCTTACTAAGCAGTCACCCGTCAACGTACTGACCAGGCTCGACGTTGCATAACTTCGGTGACCGTACAGGCACCAATGTTTCAACTCTATATGGCCGTAAGCCAGTATTGCTGGGGTGAGTCGTTGTGGTTTTGTGCAAGCTGTTCACGACTATAACACAACTGCTGGTATATCTATTTGGATGTGCGGGTGGTGCAATGGATAGCGGTTTGGAATAAGAAATCAGACAGTCGGGTTCGTATGCCAGTCGAGCTTGTTACATTCACTTATGCGCAGATGCCCTGGTGAAAATGATGAATACATCTCTTCTCCTTCAAAATAGCAGTTAAGTAGCAGGGTAGACTCGACGCTCTAGCAGTGTGGGGGACTTGCGGCCACATCACATTGAAACGTGTATATCTCAACGTGATGTAAATAAAAACAGAGGTTAGAGGCCAAAAGTTACTTTGAATAACAATAACAGGAAATTGTCTAAAATATGGCCGAACAGGGGAGTAATGGATAGCGGCTCGAGTTGAGGAATCGGAGAGCCGAGTTCGAATTCCAGTCGAATCCATTATATTCACTTACGTGCTAAATCTCTTCTCTCCCCCCACTCGCAGGTAAGGGTAAATAGCAGGACAAACCGGGTTCTATAGCCTTGGATGTCGGCTGGTCTACCGCAGAAAAAAAAATGGCAAACTACTGAAAAAAATCTGCCTCGTCAGTCATGTATCGAAAGATACATGATCGCCTAAACGTGTATCACGCGTGGCAGATAACTAACTGATTGATGAGCTAATATCCTTGGGAAAGGATATTTTCTTCTACTCCCTCCAGCTATGGGTAAATAGCAGAACACACTGGGTTCTATAGCCTTGGATGACAACTGGTCTACCGCAGTAAGAAATGGCAACCTAAAAGAAAGAGAAATAATACCTACTGGACTTGGGGAAAAAAAAAACTATTTCCCCGAAACAAATAGATTTAAGAGAAAGATTTCATAAATTTCAATCGAAAGCAGTACTGGTTGCTCGGTCAATAAATGCCAACTGTTTCCTTATAAGGAAACAGGTAATATTACCATTAACTTTACCATTTGTACAAAAAAAATGAAGACTATTTATTTTCTATAAATTATGCCGAGAACAATGCCTAGAACTGATCCGTAATGAACAAATACTACGTTTTGAGCCCAGTACGATAGCCGGTGTATAAAGACAACAGTAACTCAAATAACAGTGGTTTGTTCGGTCAATGAATGCTGAATGTTTCATTATAAGGAAATTGTTAATATTACCATTTGATATAAGGAGAACAGATACTACACTGTGATCCCAGCCCTGATGGCAAAGGAATGAATAAAACCTTAACTCGATCACCGTTACCATCGCCACTAGCCATCACTGTCTCGTGTTGTATTACAGAATAATGTCTCTGCAAGGCGTCCCATTGATGGACGGACAGCGAGATCTACGAGAAAATTAACTAATGACCGACTTTCTTAGACTATCGCCATTGATTAAACTGCGATGGTTGTCAACAATGCGTGCAGATTACATTACTACGATTGTCGGTTGGACACCGGTGACGTTCATTTATACAACGAGGCTTTAGTGGCCTTTTCAGACAGCTGAGTGTATATATTGATATTGTTCGTCGAAGAAATTAACACAATTATCGAACAAGATTTTCAGAGAAAGGAAAAAAAGGAAAACGGTATACATAGCACCAACTGCTTCTTATAACAACGGCCCAGACACTTGCAGTAACCCTCCTTGGGGTCTAATTGTTTTAAGAAAAAGATTTTATCAATTTCAACCGATAGGCGTACTGGTGGCTCAGTCAATGAATGTCAAATGTTTTCTTGTAGGTAAACGGCTAATATTACCATTAACATAGTCCCGCATGTTCTGAATAGAGATTAAAAGAAAAGAAAAAAAGTACCATTATCCGCGGATTTCTCCTTTCGCGCGGATAAGGCGTTACTATGCATATGTTTCATATTTGAGCTATTATACACAGACATGACATAATTGAATAGACACTAAGATAAATTTTATTTCTGATTTTTTTTAATAACCAAGATTAATTAACTTAGATTTTTTTAATAACCACGATAAATTAACTTAGATTATTTGATTAAAATTGCTGATAACAATAGTGAAACATGCCACGAACCAAAGGAGCCTCAGACCCCCTCCGAATTTCAGCGAGGACGTATCATGGGCCAACATGAAGATGGTCTTAGTCAAAGAAAAATATCTGAAAATCTTTCAATACCCCTTTCTACTGTTAATAGAGTGATCGTACAATTCACCAGAGAGGGGAAGAAGTGCACAAAACCCCATCCAGGCCGCCCTGGGCCCTCTGAAAGAACCATGCGTCTTGTCGAAAAAAATGTTGAACAGGATCCACGTTGCAAGGCCTCTGACATAGCAACAAAATTTGATGTCAGTCCCACAACAGCTGTCAAGTATATTCACAAGCTGGGCTACTATGGCAGAGCTGTGAAAAGGAAACCACTTCTCCATTCAGCCAATATCAAACACAGAAAGAATTGGGCTCATGAGATGGTGGAGAGACCTGTGACCTTTGGGACCACTGTCATTTTCTCTGATGAGTCAAGATTCGCAATATTTTCCGACAGTGGAAGAGTATGAGTATGGGGACTCTGTAGTCAACAGTTTCATTTAAAAAGACTGCAGCCAACGGTGAAACATGGGAGCCTTTCAGTAATGGTATGGGGTGCAATTTAGAGTGATGGTCGCTCAGAGTTTGTGGAGTGTGAAGGAAACATTAATTCAACCAAATATGTTTCTATATTAAAGAAAGGGCTCCTTCCAATATTCTCAAGTAGTAGAATGAGCAAAGTTGACTCCCTATTTATGGAAGATGGAGCTCCATGTCACACTGCTCAAGGAACGCAACACTGGTTGAGACAAAATGGGATCAATAAAATTCGATGGTCAAGTCAGTCCCCGGATATAAACCCTATTGAACACCTTTGGGGCATATTAGATTGAAAACTCTGCAAAAAGAACAGGAAGATATCTTCTAAGCCCGAACTTTTAGGATTATTGCGTCAAACATGGCAAGAAATCCCTCAAGATGATATTCGTGAACTCATCGCTAGCATGCCTAGAAGGGTCCTTGCATTAAAACAAACAAAACAGATGTCAACCAAGTATTAGTTATTAAATTTATGACCATTTATAATTACTTCATTTGTATAAATTACTTGTTTAATAAAATAAATGGTTTCTGTGAGCGTCTATTCAATTCTGTCATGTCTGTGTACCTCATTCGAGATCCATGGAAAATACGTCTATGGATCTCGCGGATAACGGATAGTCCATTCCAAAACTGGGCAGCGTATTGTGAGACAGGAGGATTTCTTTGATAAGAAAAAGGATATTGAGCTGTTACATGGCATGTGTCCTTCTTTACGCTAGCAAATACTGGACGATTTCCTCAAACATGAAGAAAAGACTCGAGGCGACGGAGATATTTTTCTCCTCATTTTAAAGATGATATGTTACTCAACCCCGGGGATTCCAACCTAGCGGCAGCACCTTCCACATCGCAGTAAAAAGGTTGGGTCGGTGTAAAACCGGTGCCACCGTAACAGTCGTCCTTTCTTGACCTTGGCCCACATGCATAGATATGCGCATGGCGTTCCTCACGTTAAAACGACCTTGTGTCACACCCAGTCTCTGTGCGGGGGGCGGGGAAATATACATGAAGAGAAGAGATACTACACTTTGATCCCAGCCTGATGACAAGTAAGTGAACTGTAACTGGAGTAGAGTTACCGTAGCAAATAACCATTTCTGATTCGTGTTGTATTGCAGAACTATGTCCTTGCTAGGCGCCCTATTGATATTAAAATTATCATTAACATGATCCCGGATGTCCAGGATGTTTCTAAAAGAAAAGAAATAAAAAAAGAAACGTTATCCGCGGATTTCTCCTTTCGCGCGGATAAGGCGGTGCAATGCATATGCTTCATATTTGAGCTAGTATACATCATTAATAATGCCTTCCTATGTGTTTGTGTGTTTGTATGTGTGTGTGTTAATATAATTTGTTATCAGATTGTTTATGGGTTGATATGCTTGCATTTATATGTGTTGAGCGCATGCGTGTGTGTGTGTGTGTGTGTGTGTGTGTGTGTGCTTTGATGTCGGGGTGTTGAAGATCAATTATGACTCTGCGCTTTGTTCCTTAGGAAATAAGACACAATTCGAAACTCCTAATGTTTCTGCCTCTCGCCGCCATCTTTTGTTGTTTTTCAGCAATCACAGCTCGATCGATGCTGACTGGCGTAAACATCTCACCAGCTCCGCCTTTTCTGTCTGCGGTGTCGACACCGTTTCCCGCCCGGCGCATCGGAAAGATAGAAAATGAAAACGATCCGGCATCGCGTTTGGATAATGCTTTATGCCGTATTTGATTTTTCGGCACCGACTTCCTCCATTCACCGACAAATGATCGGCACCATACGAGCTCCTTCTTTGCAGATATTAACATTTCGATGAAATCTCTTATTTCACCCCCCACCCACAAAAAAAGCTCTTTATATATCACAAATCCTTGAAACAACTACGATAAGAATGGGCGAAAATAATAATGAGAAATCATGGCATTTCTTAAGTTGGCTCACTGTGTCGTGCAAGTCAGTTTTCCTCTCAAGAATCTATCTGACATATCCTATAAGTCACCCACGCTTAGAATATTGCTTCCGCATATGGTCCGATGCGTTTACTACTTACCTATATCTCCTTCATAAAATCTAAACAAGAATAAGCAGTAACTTTGTTTTACTTATCTCGTTCTTCTTCTCGTCCTTGCGAGAGCCTCGCTTGGTATCGTTAAAAGCGTACATGATTATGTTTATTTATACCATCTTTATATAATGGGCTCTTCTAGACGCTTTAAACGCAATACGCGACTGGCGACAAGGTCTCCCTAATTTACTGTTGAGCTGGTTAAATGTAACCGTAAATTCTATCTTAAAGAAAATGGAACCGAAATGGACATTTATATACAGAATCGGAAAGAGACACCTGGAATTTAATGCAAGTAGAAATACCAAATTGATTCTATTGTTAGGTCAGCTGCTAAGAAAGTTGTTTCGCAATGTCGTGCGGACAATATTTCTCTCCGGAATCTATCAGAGATATCTATGAGTCTACCATTCGTCCTGCTTAGAATACTGCTGCGATAAATGAACAAATGCTCGTGCTGTATATTTACAGATTATTAATAAAAGAATCAGCAATATTATTGGACATGATCTGGCACCACCTTTTTAGTCATTTTCCCACTGACGTAAAATTGCCACCCTATGCTTTTCCTATAAATACTTTCATGGTAATTGTTCGGATGAGCTCATCGTTATTTTTCTTTAGTTTCTTGTAAATAGTTTTTTGTGTTCATATTGTAAATGCTCATTGGGGCTAGTTTTTAGAATTGTTGTTTTATTCCCCTCCCCTCACAGACAATGAATTGTAAATATGGGGGACTAGTTAGTATTTTCATAGAGACAAAGAGGTATTATTGTGATTGTAGTAAGAAAGGTACGTATGAATGTGTTGTTTTAGTGTAAGGAATATTGTTTCGTACGATTGGGTCAGTGTTTGCGGCTAGCTAAGTTATAGTTAAGACAGAAGAAGACCGTCCTTTCCCCAATCCCCTTTTCAGACTTGTGCCACATTTCTGTATTGTACAGAATAAATATCGCTCTTCGTTTCAAAATTGTTATTTTATTCACCTCTACCCACCGTCCACCGCCTCAGACACGAATTGTACAGATGGGGAATAGTTAGGATTTTCATAGAGACACTGAGGCATTATGGTGAATGCTGTAAGAATGATAATTAACAATGCGTTGTTTTGGTGTAAGGAATATTGTGATATATTTGGGTCAGTGTTTGTGGCTAGCTAAGTTATACAGTGTAACCCGGATATAAGAGACCCAGATATAAGAGAAACACGGATATAAGAGATATTTTCTCTGGTCCCAAATTAGAGCCTGTGTTAATGTATATAAAATAGACCAAAGCCGGATATAAGAGAAACCCGGATATAAGAGACTTCTCCTCCGGTCCCGACAACTCTCTTATATCCGGGTTACACTGTAGTTAAGACAGAAGAAGACCGTCCTTTCCCCAATCCCCTTTTCAGACTTGTGCCACATTTCTGTATTGTACAGAATAAATATCGCTCTTCGTTTCAAAATTGTTATTTTATTCACCTCTACCCACCGTCCACCGCCTCAGACACGAATTGTACATATGGAGACTAGTTAGGATTTTCATAGAGACACTGAGGCATTATGGTGAATGTTGTAAAAATGATACTTAACAATGCGTTTTTTTTTGGTGTCAGTGTTTGTGGCTAGCCAAGTTATTGTTAAGACAGAAGAAGACCGTCCTTTCCCAAATCCCCCCTTCGGCCATGTGCCACATTTCTGTATATAACAGAATAAATATTACTTTCATTGACGCTGTCACAAATCGTGAAGGTTTGTAAGAACACTATCATTTTCGTGACACAAAATGATGTGGTGCCATGTCCTGGATGATATTTTACGGAGCTGTTGATTGTTACAAAGGCTATGCGAACGGCGTCCTTCAACTAATGGGTATCCTGGTATCGTTCATGTGAAACTCTCCACTTGATAATAGCCAAAAGAGCGTGGAAATAGAAGATTATATCATTTAGGTATGTATAGACTTTCAAACCGCCCTGTACTACTAGATTGGCACCGCAATCTCATTGTTTTACTGTTGAAATAGCTATACACAGGCCTAAGTTTTATTCTAAGAGTTTCTTTTCTTGCTGCAGGAAAACTTTTCTTCATTCTTGTTTCACTGTCACCTACAAACGTCAAACATTTTAATGTAACGTAAAGTTTAATGTTAAGAAAGTCCTTTCCCCACATTCCCCATTTCGGCATTGTGCCACATGTTGTAAATATTATAAATAAATATAGATCTTCGTTTTAAAATTGTTATTTTATTAACCTCCACCCCACTAAGACCTGAATTGTACATATGGGGACTAGTTATGATTTTCATAGAGACTCTGAGGCATTATGGTGAATGTTGTAAGAATGATAATTAACAATGCGTTGTTTTAGTGTAAGGAATATTGTGGCATGTTTGGGTCAGTATTCATGGCTAGCTAACTTTAATGTCAAGACAGTAGAAGACCGTCCTCTTCCCCATTCCCCATTTTGACCTTGTGACACATTTCCGTAAATTATGGTGGATGTTGTAATAATGATAATTAACAATGCGTTGTTTTAGTGTAAGGAATATTATGGTATGTTTTTGTGGCTAGCTAAGCTTAACGTTAAGACAAAATAAGACCGTCCTTTTCTCCATTCCCCATTTTGGCCTTGTGCCGCATTTTGTAAATATTACAAATAAATAATGCTCTTCGTTTTAAAATAATTATTTTATTCCCCTCGCCAGGAATTGTACATATGGGGACTAATTAGGATTTTCATAGAGACTATGAGGTATTATGCTGAATGTTTTAAGTATGATAATTAACAATGCGTTGTTTTGGTGTAAGGAATATTGTTCGTACAATTGGGTCAGTATTCATTCGTTAATGTTAAAACAGTAGAAGACCGTTCTTTTTCCCAATTTTGACCTTGTGACACATTTCTGTATATAAGCGGAAAAATATCGCTCTGCGGCATGTTACCTAGACTTTTTTAAATTTAAGCGCACTACTAGTTCAACCTCATAGAGATCATATATAAGCTCTAGAAATCTTCCACTTCTATAGTCTTCAATATATCTTTGAATTGTCCTGGCAAAATCGGATACCTGTTGTCGATATTCACCTAGGGACTAAGCAGCAAAAGCATTGAGGCTCTTATCATCCAAAGACAACTCAGGTGGATTAGTCACGTTACCAGAATACATACAAACTGGTCCAGGGATTGAACTCATAATTAATATGTCACTAAATTCACGGACTATAAATCAGAGTTAGACGATATGACACTAGACATGGATAGTAGAACCAGAACAGTCTAGGCCCACCCTTGCTCCCTATATTAAATAGTGTTCAGTTTGGAATTCCCTGTTACCAATAGGGAGATATATATGATGAAGGCCGGAGGACACAACGGTCGAAACGTTGGAATAAAAACAACAAGTAAAGATGAGGATAATTAGTCCGATGTGCCATGGATTTTTCTGGATATCTCAGTCTCAGTTGTTTCCGGTTGTCGAGAAGAAAGTCAAAACTTGTGAGTGGAGCCCTCCTATAGAACCAACTGCTCAGAAAAAGATCGGTTGCAAGACCTTATCACACCTAAATTGACTTACTTGTAGATGACTCTGGATGCCATCTGTAGGATCTGCCGACAGCGATGGTTGAAGGGAACGGGTCAGGAGAATCAGAAAAGAATTCTTGATCTGATGATAATGATGATGATGACATTTCTTCATGCCAGAATTATTCAACCTTATAAAGCTCACATACGAGCTCTAGAAATCATCCACGTTCGTAATCTTCAACGTATCTTTGAATTGTCATGACAAAATCGGATACCTGGTGATAATATTCACCAGCGGACCATCAACAAAAGAATTGAGGCTCTTATACTCCAAAGACAACTCTGATGGATTAGTCATTTTTACCAGGGTGCCAGAAGACAGTCTACCAAAGAGGATCCTCTCTGGGGAACTCTAAGATGGCCAGCACTATGTTAGAGGACAGAAAACAAAAAAATAAAGAAACAAAGACGGAAGAAACACCCACCAAATAAACGCCTGTATGGACACCTTCCTCCAATCTCAGTTTCGCTCATTGAGAAAAGGCTTCGGTTAGTTGGTCACTCCTGATGAAGTCAGAACTTGTGAGTGACACCCTCCTATAGGACCCATTGCGCGGTAAAGGATCGGTTGAAAGACCTCGTCACACTTACATTGACTTACTTGTAGATGACTCTGGATGCCATCTGGAGGAACTGCCGACAGCGATGTCCTTAGAGATCGTTGGAGTGAATTTGTTGACAATTCTTGACATGATGATGATGACATTTCATCATGCCAAACATTTAATCTCATAGAGCTAACATACGAGCTCTAGAAATCAACTACATTCGTAATCTCCAACGCATCTTTGAATTGCCATAGTAAAATCCGATACCAAGTGTCAATATTCATCTAGGGACAAGCAACAAAAGCAATGAGGCTCTTATCATCCAAAGACAATTCTGGCGGATTAGTCATTTTTACCAGTGTGCCAAAAGACAGTCTACCAAAGAGGATCCTCTCTGGGGAACTCTAAGAAGGACAACGCTATGTTAGAGGACAGAAAACAAAAAAAAACGTTTCAAAGACGGAAGAAACACCCACCAAATAAACGCCTGTATGGACACCTTCCTTATATCTGAGTTACGCCAAGAGAAGAAAAGGCTTCGGCTAGAAGGTCGCTCCTGGAGAATTCTGTCAGAACTTGTGAGAGACACTCATCTATGGAACCCACTGAGCGGCAAAAGATCGGTTGAAAGACCTCGTCACACTTACATTGACCAACTTGTAGATGACTCTGGATGCCATCTGGAGGACCTGCCGAGGACAATGTCCGACAGAGATGGTTGGAAAGATCGTGTCAAGAGAATCCGAGAAGAATTCTTTAGTCAATGATGATGAATTTTACCCTCACCCCCTAAATCGACAGTGATTAGCAGTATGCTTTACTCGGTACATTTTACATATCTAACACTGTTCAGTGGCTCAAATCTCTTCTTTTCATTGACCAACTTGTAGATGACTCTGGATGCCAGCTGAAGGTCCTGCCGACGACGATGTCCGACAGGGATGGTTGGAAGGATCGTGTCAGGAGAATTCGAGAAGAATTCTCTGGTCGATGATGATGATGATGATGACATTTCTTTCTGCCAGACTTATTCAACCTCATAGATCTCAAATACGAGCTCTAGAAACCTTCAACATCCACATTCTTCAATGCATCCTTGAATTAACATGACAAAATCGGATACCTGGTGTCAATATTCACCTAGGGACCAGCAGCAAAAGCATTGAGGTGGATTAGTCATGTTACCAGGATGCCAGAAGAAGTCTACCAAAGAGAATCCTCTCTGGTGTACTCTAAGAAGGCCAGCGCTAACATAGCGCTTAGGACACAAAAATAAAACACGTTTCAAAGACCACCTGAAATTAATCCTAAAACATTGCGGTTTTAATCCTGCGAAACTGGAAGTTAGACCCGCCAATCCCAACAGTCGGATGACACTATGCCGTCAGACTATTGAACGATTTGAAACAGGCCGAACATAAGACCAAGAATTTCGCTGGTAACAACGTAATGATCGCCTAGACCGTGGGCTAACACCACCAGGTGTCAGCATTCAGTTTCCAACCTGTGGACGGCAAAGAGTGCCTAGTTTGGCCTTCTCAGCCATCGACGGTAACATAATGTCATCAGCCAGTGATGTCTTCCATTCTCAAATTTCTCATATGAATTTTTCTCATTTAGTTGAGTAGACCTCGTCACCATCGATGGACTACATTATTTGTTATTTTCAACCTTTACAGTGAAGCAATCCTGAGAAAATCAGATGTCCTACCCGGATTTATTATTGGCGGACATAATGTTAACAAAATAAGATAATCAGATGACACAGTTCTGATAACAGTCGTAGAAAGGAAAGTACAGGGAATCTTACAGAGTGCAGTAAAGAAAAACGTGAAGAAATAACTAAATAGCTGTTATGGGAACTTACACATAATAACATAATGGATTATTCCATACGTAATAAATACTGCGCCTCAAGAGGAAGCAGAGAGTTCAGTCCGAAGTCGAGGCTACGCCGAAGGGCGGAGTATCTTTCGGGGGGGTAAATCGACCCTGAACCCGTTTATACAGGTTCAAAGGGCATATTTTTGGCTCGGAGATCCCACGTCAAACCGGCCTTGTGCCACATGATGCCCTCGTGGTGGGGGTGACTAAATACCGTTCAGTCCGAAGTCGGGCGACCGGCTGACCGGCTGATCGGTTGAACTCTCTGCCTTCGGGCGGGGAGGAACCCGAACGAGGCTGCACCGAAGGGCGTAGTCTCTTTCGGGGAGGTAAACCGACCCTGAACCCGTTTATACGAGTTCAAAGGGCATATTTTTGGCCGAGCCCACGGGCTCGGGATCCCACGTTAAACCGGCCTTGTGTCACATGATGCCCTCGTGGGGGGTGACTAAATACTGTTCAGTCTGAAGTCTGGAGTGAAGTCTCTCAGATGTCTGTCAGTCAGTCAGAGCGAGCGAGTCAGTCGAGTCAGAGGCAGTCCGAAACAGAGTCGCGTTCAGACAATTACTATAAGACATTGGAATAGTGATACTGGTCGAGACTACATTGTTCTCCCTACTAAACCTGATTGTTCATACTAACACTTCTACTTCTCTGTATATATTCCTGTTGTAATATATCTGTGTTATTCCATATCCGTGTTTGAGTTCTTCTTTATTGGTTCTGCCTTGGACTATCACCGTGGTACAAGGAACCGGACCATAACAATAGCAGTTGTACGAATTTCCTTATTTTTGTCGCCGATTACATCTATTCTTCCCATGAAACATTTCTGAGAATTCACTATGGAATGATATTTCGACGAATTTCCTGACTTTTTTCTTTGTCCTGGTTCTTATTTTGGTTTCATTTCCAATTTCTCGACTCTAGAGTTTGATTCTTTTTTTTTTTTTTTTTTTTTTTTGCTTCTGTTCTTATGAACGTCTGTCTTGTTTACGTGTTTATCATTTCGCCTATTTCTACACATTATGTCTTCATGCCGTCGCGATTAAATTCTTTGATTCCACGGCCAAAGAATTGCCTTTTAAGCTCTCCTTACAAATCTGGCGGTAATTCAAAATACGTCGCAGGCATTCTGTCAAAGACTAACGCGTTTCTTCATAATATTTTGATTTTAGTTCAACCATAAACTTTCTCAGTATTTCAATCTTTCTTTGAATATTGTTAATAGCTGAAGCCCTTCCTAGCGCCAATCTATTTTAAGATTATAGATTGAACTTTTACTGTAACGGTTATCGCTTGTAACCGTTCGGTCAAAGAATATAAATTGTCTTTTATTGTTAACCATGAATTCTCACCGGATTATTCAATTTATACAGTATATAGACTTCTACCAGGACCTATTATTGGCGACCACAATCTTAAGATAGGCAGATGATAAAATTCTTATAGCAAACACAGAGAGGAAACTACAGGAACCCCTACAGAATATGATAAATAAAATCAAGAACAGAGGACTAAACATCAATTGCAAGACGACAGTAGTCTTTGAATTAGTCTGAATGTCAAATTTTGATTATATCATTATTTTCAACATCTTGCAATAACCATTTTATGTCATTATCTTCTCTTCGAGCTTCTCTTATACATTTTTTTGTTTGTGATTCTGTAGCGCCAGTCCACAATGCAATTCATTTTAGTTGTTGCTGCTTTCAAGTAGCTTGGAATGTCCTCTTGATTATGTCATTATCTTCTCTGATGCAGTTTCTTTTATTGAAAGTCCTCAACTGATGCAGTTTCTTTTATTTGTACACTTCTTTATGATTCTTTTTAACCCGTCCCCCCCCAACGAAGCAAGGTGGGTGAGCCACTAGTAAGCAAGGGGTTACAGAAAGTGGGAGAAATGTTAAGATTAGCCTCTGTGGTGATGATGAACAAATATTCAACATTCATTCACGTAGCAGCCAGTGTTAATTTCCGTTGAAATTAATAAAAAGCTGCCCTTCGGCATAGCTTCGTCCGGGTTCCTCTCTGCCAAACCAGAGAGTTCGACGAACACAGTCAGAGACTGCGTCTCGGCTGCTCAACCGACTCTCGCAGTTAGTATTTATAAGAGGAGGAAGAGTCCATTCTACTGTAGGAGGGTTTACCACAACAATAAGGGAATTCCTTTCTAACCTTTTGTTCAAAGCAGCGTGGAATGTTAACATCTTGATTATTATCTCTTCCAGTTACATGTATCATCCATTTTAGTTGTTGCTGCTGCTGTTTACTTCTCAAATGATGTGGTTTCTGTTATTTGGTCCAGATCTTTGTTTGTGATTCTGTAGCAATGTTCAAAGGAGTGTGGTCTTCATCAAGGCCGATACGCTTCACTGACCGAGCAGCTGGTACGACTCGAGCAAATATTTTAAGGGTAATATTTGCCATGTCCTTAGAAGGAAACATGAAGTATTCATTAAGCGAACAGCTTGTACTACTGATGGTTTAACTTTATAAAATAAATCAATTAAAATAATTCTTTCTGGAAAATATGCTTCTCAAGTCGAGTAGGTGGTATCGCACTTTCCAGTTCTTAACCTTTTATCTGAACTGGTGTGAAATATGAAAATCTTGATTATGTCATTATCTTCTCTACGATTTACATGTGCTAACCATTTTAGTTGTTGCTGATGCTGAAAGTCTTCAACTGATATGGTTTCTCTTATCTGGTACATATCTTTGTTTGTGATTCTGTAGCGCCAGTCCACAGTGGTTAAAATATTTAAAATATGTTAATGGTAATATTTGCCATTTCCTTAGAAGGAAACATGACGTATTCATTAACCGAGCAGCTGGTTCTACTGACGGTTGAACTTTATAAAATAAATCAATTAAAATAATTCTTACTGGAAAAAAAATGCTTCTCAAGTCGAATAGGTGTTATTGCACTTTCCAGTTCTTAACCTTCCACAGGACTGAACTGGTGTGCAATATCAACATCTTTAACATGTCATTATTTTCTCTTCGAGTAACATGTTCTATCCATTTTAGTTCTTGCTGCTTTTGAAAGTCCTCAACTGATGTGGCTTCTCTTATCTGTTACATATCTGTGTTTGTGTTTCTGTAGCACCAGTCCACAATGGTCAAATGTTTCTCCAAGTCCACTCTTACATCTTATCCTTCCTCCTAACCTTTTCTTTCAAGTAGCTTGGAATGTCAACATCTTGATTATGTCATTATCTTCTCTTCGAGTTACACGTGCAATTCATTTTAGTTGTTGCTGCTGTTGAAAGTCCTCAACTGATGCAGTTTCTTTTATTTAGTACACTTCTTTGTTATGATTCTTTTTAACCCCCCCCCAACGAAAGTCCTCAACTGATATGGCTTTTCTTATCTGGTACATATCTTTGTTTGTGATTCTGCAGTCATGAAAGATATGTGGGCTGGCTCACATTTTACCAGCAGAAGGAAACATGAAGTATTCATTAAGCAAACAGCTGGTTCTACTGACGGTTGAACTTTATAAAATAAATCAATTAAAAGAATTCTTTCAGGAAAATATGTTTCTCAAGTCGAGTAGCTTTTATTGCTCTTTCCAGTGGGAACATTGTCCCTAACATTTTATTATCATGATTATGTCATTATCTTCTCTTCGAATTACATGCGCTATCCATTTTAGTTGTTGCTGCTTTTGAAAGTCCTCAAGTGATAAGATTTAAGTTATTTGGTACAGTTCATTTTCTTCCCAAATCCAGGGGCTATTATCGCTCTTTCTAATATTGGTTTAGATTTCCCTCCTAAATTTTTGTTTGAAATGATGTTGAATGTCAACATCGTGATTATGTCATTATCTTCTCTTCAGGTTACATGTGCTATCCATTTTATTAGTTGCTGCTGTTGAAAGTCCTCAACTGATGTGGCTTCTGTTATCTGTTACAGTTCACTGTTGGTGATTCTGTAGCGCCAGCTCACAGAGTTCAAACGTGTGTGGTCTACATCAAGACCGATAGGCTTCAATGGTTGACCAGCTGGTAGTACTCTGATAAATTTTATAAAATCTATCTCTTAAAAGACTTCTTTCGGGAAAATATGTTTCTCAGTTCGAGTAGCTGTTATCGCTCTTTCCATTACAAACGGAACATACCAAAATCAAACAAGTACAACAAATAGTCTTCATGTTTTTGTTCAAATGTTCATCTTAATGATAATATATAGCCGTTTCCCTATAAGGAAACATTCGGCATTCAGTGACTGAGTAGCCAGCACTACTGGCTGTTGAAATTTATAAAATCTTTCTCTTAAACCGATTTGTTTCAGAAAAATAGTTGTTTCCCCAAGTTTAGTAGCTGTTATGTCTTTCTAGTATTGATGGAGATTTCCTTCCTAACCTTTTGTTTGAAGTGGTGTGGAATGTCAACATCTCGATTATGTCATTATTTTCTCTTCCAGTTACATGTGCTATACATTTTAATTGATGCTGCTGTTGAAATTCCTCAACTGGCGTGGCCTCTATTATCTGTTACATTTGTTTGTTTGTGATTCTGTAGCGCCAGTCCACAATGATCCAAGTTCAGAAACAGTTAGTTCTCATTCTTCCTCCTAACCTTTTCATTGAAGTAGTCAACTCATGTGACTTCTCTTATCTGTTACAGTTCATTATCTGTGATTGTGTAGCGCCAGTCCACAAGGTTCCAAGGAGTATGGTCTTCATCAAGACCGATGGGCTTCACCGAGAAGCTGATATTACTGACGGCTGAACTTTATAAAATCTAACTCTTAAAAGAATTCTTTCAGGAAAATATGTTGTTCAAGTCGAGTAGCTGTTATCGATCTTTCCAGTGGGGACATTGTTCCTAACATTTTATTTAAAGTAGTGTGGCATGTCAACATCATAATTATATCACTATTTTCTCTTACATGTGCTAATCATTTTAGTTGTTTCTGCTGTTGAAAGTCCTCAAGTGATAACATTTCTGTTATTTGGTACAGTTGTTTGCGATTCTGTGACATCAGTCAGGGAGGCTCGAAAAAGCATAGTCCTCTCTAAGACCTACAGGCTTCATTCTCCTAAAGCTATTCGTAACCATTATTGAGGAGGCACGGTGGAGTAATGGATAGCGGCTCGCATTGAGGAATCGGAGAGCCAAGTTCGAATTCCAGTCCAATCCTTTACATTCACTTACGTGCTAATAACCTTGGGAATGGTATGAATCGTCTACTTCTCCTTCACAGCTATGGGTAAATAGCAGGATATACCGGGTTCTATAGCCTTGGATGGCAACTGGTCTACCTCAGAAAGAAATGGCTCTTTGTAGTATTGACTTGGAGAATTCGTTCCTAACATAACATCTGAAGTAATGTGGAACGTCAGTCTCTGGATTATATCATTTTTTCTCTTCGAGTTACACGTGCTAATCATTTTTATTTGTTGCAGCTGTCGGTAGTTCTCATATGATGTGGCTTTTGTTATTTGGTACAGATCTTTGTGCTGTAATGTATAAAAGATTACTGAATGAGGAATAACCAAAACGATGTGCTATCCATTTTAGTTGTTGCTGCTATTGAAAGTCCTCAACTGATGTGACTTCTCTTATCTGGTACACTTCATTGTATGTGCTTCTGTAGCGCCAATCCACAAGGTTCACAAGATTCAAAGGAGTATGGTCTTCATCCAGACCGATAGACACTTTTTGGCCGGGGAGCTGTTAAGACTGACGGTTGAACTTTATACAATCTATCTCTTAAAAGAATTCTTTCGGGAAAATACGTTGTTCTAGTCGAGTACCTGTTATCGATCTTTCCAGTGGGAACATTTTTCCTAACATTTTATTTAAAGTAGTGTGGCATGTCAACATCATGATTATATCACTATTTTCTCTTTCTGTTACCTGTACTATCCATTTTAGTTGTTGCGACTGTTGAAAGTCCTCAACTGATAAGATTTCTGTTATTTGGTACAGTTGTTTGTGATTCTGTAGCGTCAGCCCATGAGGTTTGAAGACGCATAGTTCTCCCAAAGACCTACAGGATTCATTCTCTCAATGTCCTTCGTAACCTTTAATCTGAGAAAGCGGTTGCAAAAAACTGACAGTTAAGATATTTTTATACGGAACTGATGCCATGCGTGACATCAGTATGGAAGCCTCGATCTTATAAGAGTTTTTAAGTACATTAATCTTACTTTTGGAATATTGACTATTTAAATACAGGACTTTAGAGGAAGAAAAAAAAACATTAAATTTCGGCATTAAATGATCCAATGGGTTGATATACCGTAAAACAAACAAATCAAACAAACAATTTTTCATCTTATGTTATTTCAATAATAAAAATATATAAAAAAAAATGTCTCCACGTGTTGTTATTTGTTGCTGAAAATATTGAGATCAACTTCTTCGATGTTTCTCCCCTCCCCCCACGCCTTGTTCCATACAAATCCGTGGAGACCCACAGTACGTGTAACCTTCTAATGCTTTTAGATTGTTAAAAGTAATGTATATTAAGAAAAAATATTCTTTTCATCCGCCATATATTTTAACTTCACAAGAGACACGATGTCGATATATCAATTAGACTTCGTATCGTTTTAAACTTTTCCCGATGCTGACAAGCGAATCGCACGTGTTAGATTTTCCTCACGGGTATTAAAGGGAGCGGCTGCTTGCTCATCGGGCTATTTCTAAGTTTCGGGGTTCAGTTGATTTTAAAGTTCACTAATCTTAACATCACGTCTTCTCTTGTGAAGTTAGGGATTGGCGCCAAAAGAGAAATTGTTCAAAAGAGTAATTTTATAGCTTGATTGATTCAAATTAGCACGATTTTTTTTTGTTTTGATTTGTTTTAGTTTTTTCTTTTCTTTTCGTCGATTTCAGACCCTTCCTTGAGGGTCGGTTCGATTTACTAACCAGTCACAATTCGCTCGTCTGCGTTGATTCTCAGCAGTGGAGTTAGCGCCCTCTTGCGAGCGCTGGGAACGCTCAAGGCTGCTATAATTTTAACAGGGCAACCAGGTAGGGAGATGGATATCGGCGTAGATAATAAAAACGGTGAACCGAGATCAAATTCGGGGTTCGTTTTTGCATTCACTTTCCCGCAAATTGTAAATATGTTTTTCTCCTCCCAGCTATGGATTAAATAGTAAGGTAGAGTCGACACTCTATCCTTGGGTAAAAAAAAAAAAAAAAAAAAAAACCTGCCTAAGAGATGAAATACTTAATTCAAAACCATGGAGAAGTCAACGGGAAACTACTGCACTATCTTTCCCCCCAAAATATCATGACAATTCGTAGATAACAAAAGGGAATAAATCTGAAGAGCCATCATCCTAATCTTTATTCGGTAAAAATTTTGTTGACAATCATGCATTAGTTTTTAAGTAATACACATATTTATGTCTTTGTTGTTTCCGTTCCTTATATTATGGCCGCTACTGTATACTCATTTCTTTCCGGGTCCCAACCAGAGACTTAAGATCAGAAATGACATTATGATCTTTGTCATTGAGTATTCTCTGAGGGGGAAAATGTCATGGTAATTCGTAGATAACAAAGAAAATAAATCTGGAGAGCCATGATCGACTTTGTCTTGAAAGGACAAGTAATAAAAAAAATCTGTTATTTTACTTAGAAATGCAGCAAAGATTCCAGCCGGACCAAAAGACTGTTTCAAAAATAAATAAAAATGTATTAGTTATTTAGATTTGGGCATTGGTATTTGGTATTTACCATACTAAAATTTTGTTGTTGTTGTTGGTGGTGGTGGTGGTGGTGGTGGTTTTGGTGGTGGTGGTAGTGGTGGCATTGTAGTGTTTTTTTTTTTTTTTTTAGTTTCTGGTGTATATTCATTTCTTTCCGGGTTCGGTCAGAGACCTAATATTAGAAATGGCATCATGGCATTTTCCACTGAGAATTTTTTTTCAAAAATCGCATATACAGTGTAACCCGGATATAAGAAACCCGGATATAAGAGAAACCCGGATATAAGAGAGATTTTCTCTGGTCCCAAATTAGAGCCCATACTTACCTAAACAAAATAGACAAAACCCGGATATAAGAGAAACCCGGATATAAGAGACTTCTTCTCCGGTCCCGACAACTCTCTTATATTCGGGTTACACTGTATTTTACATCGATAAAACCCTTCTTAAGGTTTGTGCTGTACTTGTAAGAACAATATTTTGCGTTTTTTTTTAAGATATGGTCTACCAGGAAACAATCCGAGTGCTCCAGCTACCACTGAAATTGTTAATGTCCTCATGCGCCACATGTTTGAGTTTTCAGTCTCAAGCTCCTTGTATTTTGATAGTTATTCTTTGAAAATCTCCAAAGATACATTGCAATCTGCAGGGACTGCCATGCCAATAAGGAGAAACATTTTGTCTCTGCGGTCTTTGATCACGATGTCTGGGCGATTAGCCTTGATTTATCTGCCTATGTGTATTGTAAAGTTCCATAAAATTGTTACAGGTCCTATCGCCTTATTTTTTGTATTTCTTTAAGGCATACGCTATCAGGGATCCTTTATTAATATTATTATTATTATTATTTTATTTCCTTTAATTTCTGATATATAACAGATAGATAGATGAAAACTAATGCAATGCAATATTTATTTACCAATTTATGGAGAAAGAAATATGAAAACAATTTTTATTCATGAATTTATAAACATTTACTAAATTATTAAAATATGTGAACCAGTTAAGAAGAAATCCTTATTATTTACCCTTTTATAAAGTTCGAATCAATTGGCAATAAACCGTTGTTTCGCCAACCACCCCAATAAACAATCTAATAAATAAATAGTGTTTATTATTTTTGTTCTCAATTCTCAAGAACAAAGGCATTCACTTTCATATCTCTGAGTTTTATTAAAATTCTAATCATCGCTTTTTAAAACAATAAAGATTGCCGAGGAGTGAAGGTAGTTAAAATAATAGCGGTGTCAAGGGAAAAACTGTCCTTTTGACACTCCGTTTTTGCCAAAATTCCATTAGAAACGAAGAAAAGGGTGTTAAACTACTCTGTAATAAAATTCCTCCTATATTGTAAGGAATTTTGGAGAATCTCCTCACAGAATAAAAGGAGAACAACAGAAATGTCGTCCTACAGAAACATGCTGAGAATGCCATAACTATGCATGTAAGGAACGAGAGAGTTTTATGGGTAATTGAAGCAAAAATGACAGAATAAGGAAGAGTTGAAATTTTGGTAAATTTGCTTTTTAACGCCCAAACAACCGCGCGCTAAATATCTCTTAAATTTTTTTTTCCAAAATCGTCATATTTCCGTGTAAATGTTCATGCTGAACTCGAATTAAAAATTAAATTACGAAAAAACCTACCGTTTTTGAACTTATCGACAAGAAAATTGAACTTCTTATTAGTCGTTCGTTCCCCATTACTAATTTAGTGCCGTGTACATCCGGTGGCGCAAACTTAAATTTAGGCCTATTTACTCCCTTTATATAAGTTCGTTTCCGAAATCAATACGCACTAACGTAAAGCAGTGTAATTTTCTTTTTTTTTTCTTTTTTTTTTTTTTGGTTGAGGGATAAGAGTAGTTTTACTTAAAATTAAAACAAACAAAAATTACAATTTAAAGAAAAGGCTAAAAAGTTTTTTTTTTTTTAAAAAAAAAAAAAACAAAACTGACAAATTAAAAAAATAACCGTAAATTAGTGTAATTTTTAGGGAAAATTTTAAGCTATATTTAGCGAGCGGTCGTTTGGGGGTTAAAAAGCAAATTTACCGAATTTTTTTAGAGATATGAATAAAGAAGGCTTGGCGAATCTAATACTCACATGACATATTGAAATGTTTTAAATATCACCCAGTACATATTGAAGTCAGCACATATCAACTATGTTTAGATTAAACGTTCTTGATGGATATTCGATTAAGATCTGTGGTGCTTCCTCTCCAGAATTAGGTAATTACCGTTAATATGCGGTAATCGAAGCCTCGACGCTTGTCAGATTTCGTTTTAATATGATTCGCACGGACTTCAAGAAAGAAAGAAAATTAAGTACTCCACTGGATTCAGTTAGAGGAAACCACTTATATTCAAATCTATCTATTGTAATTATCTGAGCAAGATAACCCCATTTGAGGTGAGGGACGTGTTTTCTGTGGGGTCAAAAATGCGTGCTCTCCGAGTGTCTCCGATACAGACTATCGATGGGAGTTGGGAAATGCAAAGTCAGTCTTGGACTTCCCGATAACTTGGAGCATGTGCATGTAAATTTTGGTGCAAATCAGTCGAAAATACACCATATCCATTTTATACATAAGGATCTCATCATTCAGTGGGTTATTAGTAATATAATGCTTATGATTATGTCTACTATCGAAGAGATTTCGCCAATATTTGCATTAATATTGCTAATTGATTCAAGGTATGATTAACTCTTTGTAATTTAAAATATATGCTGTCTATTTTTATATATATATATATATATATATATATATATATATTAAGATTATGGCATTTTGTAAAATAATTGATTTCTTGTATCATCATTCGATTAGCTGTTGTTAAACATATTAAGGTTTTTTAATTCAACACGCAATTTCTATAATTCTACATAAATGCAGCAGTACTATGACTTTCTGGAGTCATCTAGAACTTTCTGGGACATTCTAAAACGCCCTGATTCATTCTAGAACATGTTTTCGTTTATTTCTAAGTTTGTATGCTATGCTATGGGTATATACCTATCCAGTTACATCATTAGCAAATTGAAAAATAAAGCGTCTGCAAGTTTGCAGTTTTTGTTTCTTTGTAAGGTTGTATGTGGTACTACCACAGCAAACTATTAATGCGTTAACATACTGAAGAATTAGCCAATTATATCATTCAGCCAGCTATGTGCCATACGTAATACACGATTAGGAAATCATTTATCATTCGATATATAACTGACGAGGTGGATTTTTTCCCGTAGTAGGTTGCCATTTCTTTCTGCGGTAGATCAGTTGTCATCCAAGGCTATAGAACCCGATCTGTCCTGCTATTTACCCATAGCTGGGGGTAAAAGAAGAGGATCCATAACTTTCCCAAGGGTATTTTAGCAATTTGAAAAATAAAGCCACAGATTTCTTGCTTCCCTGATAACTACAATCCAAGGTTATAGAACCCGTTCTGTCCTGCTATTTACCCGTAAGTAGGGGAGAAGAAGAGGATCCATAACTTTCCCAAGGGTATTTTAGCAATTTGAAAAATAATGCCACAGATTTCTTGCTTCCCTGATAACTACAATCTTCAAAACTTTCAATGCGACATCAGTGACCATCTTCTTTCTTCTTGAGCTCTGTTTCTTTATTGTCTTTTTGTCACCCCACCACATCTGTAATCTTCTCTCTCACTTTCACTTTCACTTTCACTTTCGCTTACTGCGGGCCGCTATGTTCTTGTGGTATTGTCGCCTTGCTTGGGGTGAAATGATTTAAAAAAAGAGAAGAAAGATAAAGTAAACGCTAAATAATGCCATTGTACATGAGAAAAAGATACTACACTCTGATCCCAGTCTAATAGTCAGGGAGTAACGAAAACCATTACTACGTAGCACTGGCTTCTCCTTCAAAGAATACCGAATGTTTCCTTATTAGGAAACAGAAAATATTACCATTACCATTAGGCATGAAGAGAACCCGGCACAGGGGTTAATTATTAGCCAATAACGGTTTATTGAGGCCTGGTTATCGCCCTCTGCACTGTAAGTGGAGCAATGTTTCTCCTCATTTTAGATAAGTTACTCAGCACCGGGGATTTCAACTCAGCTGTAGCACCTTCCCCATTGCACTAAACAAAAGGTTGGGTCGGTGTAAAACCGATGCCAGCGTGACACTGGTCTTTGTGTTTGGCCCACATGCAAAAGTATGCGTATGGCGCTCACCACGTTAAACCGACCTTGTGTCACATCCAGTCTCTGTGGGGAGGCCGGGTAAATATACACGAGGAGAAGAGATATTACACTTTGATCGCAGTCCGGTGACAAGTAAGTAAATAAAGCCGTAACTCGAGTACCGTTACCATAGCAACTAGCCATATCTGACTCGTGTTGTATTACAGAATTGTCTCTGCAAGGCGTCCCATTGATGGACAGACAGCGAGATCTATGAGAAAACTAACTAATGGCCGACTTTCTTAGTCTATCACCGTTGATTAAACTGCGGTAGTTGTCAACAACGCGTCCATATTACATTACTAAATTGTCGGTTGTACACCGGTGACGTTCATTTATACAACGAGGCTTTAGTGGTCTTTTCAAACAGCTGAGTGTATATATTGATATTGTTCGTCGAAGAAATTAACACAATTATCGAACAAGATTTTCAGAGAAAGGAAAACGGTATACATAGTACCAACTTCTTATAACAATGGCCCAGACACTTGCAGTAACCCACCTTGGGGTCTAATTCTTTTAAGGAAAAGATTTTATCAATTTCAACCAAAATCAGTACTGATGGCTCAGTCAGTGAATGTCAAATGTTTATTTGTAGGTAACGGCTAATATTACCATTGACTTTACCATTTGTAAAAAAAAAGACGAAGACTATTTATTTGCTATAAAATATGTCCAGGACTTTACCCAGTACTGATCCGTAATGAACAGATACTACATTTTGAACCCAGTACGATGGCCGGAGTGTAAAGAAAACTCGAATAACACTGGCTGCTCGGGCAATGAATGTTGATTGTTTCATTATAAAGAAAACAGTTAATATTACTATTCAAATTTGACATAAGGAGATACAGATACTACACTGTGATCCCAGCCCGATGGCAAAAGAATGTATAAAACTGTAACTAGTGTACCATTACCATCGCAACTAGCCGTCACTGTCTCGTGTTTAATTACAGAATAATGTCTCTGCAAGGCGTCCCATTGATGGATGGACAGCGAGATCTATCTATTAACTAATAATCGACGTTCTTAGACTATCGCCATTGATTAAACTGCGATGGTTGTCAACAATGCGTGCAGATTATATTACTACGATTGTCGGTTGGACACCGGTGACGTCTATTTATACAACGAGGCTTGGGCACCTCGAGGTGGTGTAATGGTTAGCAAGCTTGTCTCCCTAGAACAATTACGACTGAGTAATGAGTTCAATCCTCACTGGGTTGCTCCATACTTTCGGCCTTGCGCCACACCTAAGCTACGCTTGGAAAATCACTATGCAACGAGGCCTCAATGGCCTTTTCAGACTTATGAGTGTATATATTGACATTCTTCGTGGGCAACTCGGCCTGTTGTAATGGTTAGCAAGCCTGTCTCGCTAAAACAGTTACGACTGAGTAGTGAGTTCGATTCTCATTGGGTGCCTCAAACTTTCGCCCTTGACCCACATCTGAGCTACGCTTAGAAAATAATTTTTGGGCACCTTGACGTGGTGTAATGGTTAGAAAACTTGTATTGCTAGAATAATTGCGCCTGAGTAATGAGTTCGATCCTGACTGTGTGCCCCAAACTTTCGGCCTTGTGCCACATCTAAGCCGGGCTCAGAAAATCACTATATTGATATTGTTCGTCGAAGAAATTAACACAATTATCGAACAAGATTTCCAGGAAAAGGAAAACGGTATACATAGCACCAACTGCTTCTTATAACAATGGCCCAAGCACTTAAAATAACCCCTTATAGTCTACTTGTTTTAAGGAAAAGATCTTATAAATTTCAACCGACAGCCATACTGGTGGCGCAGTCAATGAATGCCAAATGTTTCCTTGTGGGTAGAGGGTTAATATTACCATTAACACTGACATGATCCTACACGCACTGAATGGAGATTCTTCCTAAAAGAAAAGAAAAAAAAAGAACCGTTATCCGCGGATTTCTCTTTTCGAAAAGTTACTATGCTTATGTTTCATATATGAGCCTCAAACCTCATACCTCATTCGTAGATGTATTGCAATGGTTCATTCCAAAAGCTGGTCAAAGAATTGCGAGACAGGAGGATTTCTTTGATAACAAAGAAAAAAGGATACTGAGCTGTTACGTGACATATGTCCTTCTTTATGGCAGCGAATGCTGGACGATTTCCTCATGGATGAAGAAGAGACTCGAGACGACGGAGATATGGTCCTACAGAAGGATGCTGAAGATTTCGTGGTTCGTGCATCTGAGCAATGATGAGGTCTTGGAGAGGACCCGGGCAAGGAGGAGGCTCATGCTTAACATCAGGAAGAGGCATGTGAAGTGTCTGGGGCACATAATAAGGAAAAGGAGGCCTTGATAATCTGATAATCACGGATCGAATAGAGGGAAAGTGCTATAGTGGAACACGCCTATTCTATAGTTAATAGACACTCCCACCTATAATAAGTAGGAGTAGTAAGAGTAACAAGTGAGTCGCCCAGTGAGTCAGTCAGGCTGATCGACTGATCGTTTGAACTCTCTGACTTCGGGCGGGGAGGAACCCGAAAGAGGCTACGCCGAAGGGCGGATTCTTCTTCGGGGAGATAAACCGACCTTGAACCCGTTTATACGGGTTCAATGGGCATATTTTTGGCCGAGCCCACGGGATTGGAGATCCCACGTTAAACCGGCCTTGTGCCACATGATACCCACGTGGGGGGGGGTGACTAAATACCGTCGCTCAGTGAGTTGGTCAGTCAGTCGATGTCAGACGACCGTTAGTCGGATATTAAAGTATCAGCGACCACAACTCGATTACTGCGCCATTACCTATTATATCAAGTTTCTAAAGTTTTGTACGTCGAACCTATTTTAGGGCCGACTTAGTACAAAATACAAGCCTCCACAGTGAAACCACTACATAACAGAAAGAGAGACAACTGAAAGTTGCTCGTGACATTCGTAGCGGGCTTGAGCAGATGGATGACAGAACGTGGTCTGCGAGAGATATCGGAGAGAAGGAACTTCTTCAGAGCTGCAAGGGACAGAGGAAGGTGTAGAGCCATGATCGCCTGAAAGGACATGGCACATAAAACGAAAGAAAGATTGTGGTCTTGGAGGCCTCTGGATTGACGTAGTGACTTTTGATCTCTGGCACGCTGCAACGTGTGCTGGACGGACATCACTGGTCCTCAACTATCTCTTAAATCTCTCAGGTGATGGCTCCCAATTGCTATGCCCCTGTAAACCGCTTCCGCTAGCGGGCTGAACTCACATGAGAGGGCAGTTATCACGGCACCGCTGGGCGAAGGACCTCTTCCGGCCTCAGATGAACTACAACGGTCATGAGTTCGCGAGCAATGTGAGCCACCTAGTTGGAGGACATCGGCTGTGGTCTAGCCAGGTTAAAAGGCCCAAGAAAATGCTACGTGATGGGTGACTGCTTGGGAATTTATTTGAATACTCAAAAATTTGAAATAATTTTTTTAAAAATTGAAAAATTTGAATATTGAGAAATTAGCCAGGTGACGAATTTGAATACTGGGAAATTAGCCTGGTGGCTAATTTCCAGTATTCAAATCTTCCTATTAAATGCTAAAAAGTTTTAAACTATATATATATATATATATATATATATATATATATATATATATATATATATATATATATATATATATATACAGTGCTGGAAATAAGTATAAGACATGAAATTATTAATAATTTTCTTATTAATGCACAAATTACTCTGAAAATTGTGTGGTACTAGATCCGATTTCTTTTAACAACTTTCAATCGCCAAAAGTTATTAAGAAAAATACGTTTTCGAGGCTGGAAATAATTATAAGAATGTGTTGACAATGTCTATTTAACAGTAAAATTTCATGGAGTGTCTTATACTTACTTCCACTACTTTATCTATCTATCTATCTATCTATCTATATATCTATATATATATATATATATATATATATATATATATAATGATGGATTATATATATATATATATATATAATGATAGATTATATATATATATATATATATATATATATATGTGTGTGTGTTTGTGTGTGTGTGTGTGTGTATCATATATGTATCATATATATATATATATATATATAAATATATATATATATATACATGGAAAAAAATCATACATTTTGCCGACGCGTTTCGTCTTCCAATTTTTTCAAGGCAAAAATGAAATTGTCATTTGATACCAATCTGTCTTGTCCACAGAATTCATCTGGGAATTTAACTATATATATATATATATATGTGTGTGTGTGTGTGTGTGTCTGTGTGTCTGTGTATCATATATATATCATATATATATATATATATATATATATATATGATGGATTCTCCCGCCGAGTTCGACGTATGAGTTTCTGACGAGCACCTATCAATTATCAGCATGACTTTTAAGGCCGGTGCGAGAATAACACAAAAGGCCAGAAACAGTGCAGGTGAAAGTATTGCATTCCAGTGCTGCAGGAACACCTGTCAGCTGTTTTGTGTCGCTTTCGTGTTTTCACGCAGTCGAATGATTCTTATTGCTTGATGGTTATATATATGCTGATATAAACCGCCCTATAGATGTAGATGCGATAAACAAGAGTAAACTACAGAAGAACTCAAAATTGATCCCTGCATTTAAGAATTGAATTAATATTTAAGCTTACCTTTTAAAAATTGAACGATAATTCTTCTGCCGCCACTTAATTTAAAGACGATTTGATGTGCGTAGGTCCTTACTTACCATACAAGCAATTATTTTTTATTTTTTATTTTATGGGTGACTTTTGTTAGATTTCGAAATTAATTTCCATTATTTCCAATTTTTTTCCGAGTTATAAAAATTGCTATTATATAAAAAAATTCGTTGCAAAAAAAAAAAAAAAAAAACGTAAAAAAAACTCCGAAGACAATCGCAGTAATGAATACCTGCGGATCCAAAGTTTCAGGATAGCGGGTCCAGATCCAGCCCGGAATGATTTTAATTTGCTCACGGGATCGGCCTGATTCCAAAATGGTATGATATATTGGGATAAAGCCTCGAGGAATAAAGTTGATAACACGGACATATTTAATTTTTGAAACACCCGTAATTTGAGAATAGTACTTTTTTCATTTGAAATGACATATTGAAAGTTATAGTTGATATGCCGTTAAACAAACAAATCAAACACACAATCGACCGTCCTAATCATTTTCAGTAGCCGTGTGGTGTCTCTCTGGGAAGGAAGCTCCCGTTGGGCTCATCCTGTTATTCGTTAGAAAGTTGAAGTTTTAAAATAGTCCGCAAAAAATGTCGACATGTTTAACGCTTAACAAGAGTGTGATCTCACTAAAGATCGGACACAGATGTACTTCACTCTCTCGTAGGTTAACTTGTCACCTGTCTTAGCTCAGGGCAATTCGTGAACATATTACGGAAAAACAAAATACATGTATCAGCCTAAGATAAATATTAGTTGACAACACCAAAATACAATACAGCTACTAATGCAAAGAAAGACTCAAATCCAGAGAAGTCATTATAATGCAAAAAAAGAAAATTCTAGCTTAAATAAATTATCTTTCACCAAAGGAAGCATTATCTTGAACTGTGAATATGCGTATAACCCTGTCCTCACAAACATAAAACAAAAAACAAAAAAAGAAGAAATCTCGCATTAAATAAAATATCTTTCATCACAGGAAGCATTATCTTGAACTCTTAATATGCGTATAACCCTGTCCCCCCCCACACACACACAAAAAAACGCATTCCTTTTTCTCACTAGAAACTATCTTACATATTTATAAGTCTAACATTCGTCCTTGCTTTGTTTATTTCTGCCACAACTTGTCTGGTGCTCTTGCTATGCATTTAGTGATTCTTGATAAAATCCAAAGAAGAATCTGCAATCTTACTGGTCCTGATCTAGCATCTGGGGTTCATTCACCTACCCACTGTCGTAGCAGAGCTTTCTTGTGCCTTTTCTATAAATACTTTCATGGTACTTGTTCTGATTAAATTTGCCCTACGGTACGTAAAATTTATCAATTTAAGCGCAGAACTAGACTGGCAGCAAGGTCTCATCATTTTACAATTGAAATATCTAGATGGAACCGTAAGTTCTATGTTAATAGTTCCTTCTCTCGCACTTCTCGCTTGTAGAAGTATCTTCCGGCTTCTTGCTTCCCAATCACCTTTGATCTTCAAACATTCCAAATGCAATTTCAATCGTTACCTTCTATCTTCTTAATACTTGTTCTTTAATTGTCCTCTCTCCTTAATAGTTGCTTTTCTCATATTCTTTAAAATTAAATCCTTGTGCCCTAGTCAGAATTTAGAGAAAGTGTAAGTATGAGGAGGAGGGAGATTGAACCTTAACAGAGAGAATTTTAGAGGGAGGGAAAGGGAAAGAGGAGGTGGGGGGGGGTAAGTAAACGCAATTTTACTTTCCTTCGTCCCATCTCTCTCCCCCCTCTTATTCTAGCATTAAATTCTCTATGGTGTGTGTATGTCACCACGAAATGTATCTTTATGCATTAGACATCCGTCAACATTCATTCTCTTCTCTTATTTAAAACCCTCCCCACATCTCCTAAAATTCTCTCTGTTAAGGTTCAATCTCCTCCTCCCTCATACTTACACTTTCTCTAAATTCTGTTTTTATATCCGAGAGGGTTTTTCTGTTTTCTTTTTGAATTTGTAGGTCTGATGATTTGGATCGTATTTACGATTCCAATGGAATAAATTATGACCATGGAATATTAGTGTTTAAGTTTTTATTATATATATATATATATATATATATATATATATATATATATATATATATATATATATTGAGAGAATAGAGGTCTTCTAAGAGTAGACTACTAACAAATCCAACAGACATTAACGGCCTTAATAAAAAAAGAAACAATATTTTTTCTCTTATTGTTAGCTGAAGTCGCCAATAGACCAAACAGATAATAACGGCTTTAATCCAAAACATGGCAACTGCTTTGACGAAGTGCTTTCAATGGTACCCCAACTGCTAGGTTGGCATCTCTGTCCCACCCGTTCGATGTCGAAACGGTTAAATGCAACCGCCTCTTCTACTCCAACAGCTTCTTCTCTCCCACTTCCCACCAGTGGATCTCCCTTCCTCCTACTAGCTTCCCTGATAGATATAATGTTCAAATATTCAAATGTAATGTCAATCGACATCTTCTGATACCTTGATCTTGATTTACGTCCTTCGCTTTATCCTTTCCCCAAACAAACCGCTTTACGCTTTAATCTTGCTCTCACACTCTCTAACCCCTTAGTGGCCAGCCCGCCTTGCCGAGAGTGAAATGCTTAAATAATAGGACACAGTTTTGTTTTTCCTTCTGAACTGGAGACACCAACACAATCACATGGAGACGTAAGACGTTGTGATTAAAAAATCTTTTTGACTTTTCTTCATTCCGGTACATATTGTAGATGCCTGTCGTCTCTAGTTTTTATCAATAAAATTCTCATATCAGCCTGACTTTAAGTTTTACTAACATTAAAAGTATAAATTCTCGTAAATGGAAAGTTGTTGATAAATGGCTGATAGTAACATTGCAATCTGTATATTCTTCTTCCCTTCCTCCTATTCCCACTCCTCCTCCTCCTCCTCATTCTTCTTCTTCTTCTTCTTCTTCTTCTTCTTCTTCTTCTTCTTCTTCTTCTTCTTCTTCTTCTATGTGCCATTCACCTTCAGAATATTGGCAGTCATGCCCCTTCAGAATCTTTCGTATCCCTTACTAAATTTTGACATTTGGCTATCACTGCTCTGACGAGCTACTTTCACTGGTTCCATTAACAAATTCTCTTCCCGGTCAATCAAAATTCGTAAATAATTATATAGGCCACACTACAACATGTTTGACACGCAGACTCACTCTACACCTTTCTGACCATAGCTCAGTTAGATCTCATTTAAATATTCATGGAGACCTACCGGACACTATTCGTAACATACTTAATGATAACACTAATATAATAGCATCATCTACATGCAAAAAATGATAAAAATAATAGAAGCCTTATTAATAAAAAACAAACAAACCAACACTTAATAATATTAACTTTGAACATGGACATAATATCTTAAGTATCTTTTGAAAAATGAAAACATTTTATAAAACATACATACAACTGCAACCCAAACTACACGAATTTAAGCGTGCTACTAGGTTGGTATCCAGGTCTCACACTTTCACTGTTAAATGTAACCGCCACTTCTACTCCAACAGCTTCTTTTCTTGCACTTCCCGACAGTGGAACTCCCTTCCTCTTACTTGCTCCCCTGATAACTATAATCTTCAAATATTCAAATGTAATGTCAATCGACATCTTCTGAAGCCGTCATCCTGGTCCTCGTCCTTCTCTGCATCCTTTCCTCAAACACTCCCCTTCACTCTTTCTCTCACTCTGTGTAACCTCTTACCTGCTAGTGGCACTCCCGCCTCGCTTGGGGTGAAATGCTTAAAAAAAAACATTCAAAACACAGATTTGTCTTTCATTCTGAATTGAAAACACTATTTCGTTCATTCCTCTACACATTATAGATGTCAATCGTCTCTGGTTTTTATAAGGAAAATTGTCATACCAGCATGACTTTTAGTTTTACTGGCACTAACAGTATGAACTCTCGTAAATGGAAAGTAATTTTGGGAAATAGTATTAAATAGGTCTTTACAACTATTTACCAATCGTAACTTTCATTTATTAATATTCCACGAAATTGTCAAACTTCATAACAGTTCACAAAATTGTATTATACCAGTCGCCGAGTTGTTGAATTGGTAAGTACATGTAACTAAAAACTGTGTTTTTATTGGTTGAATAAATATTAAGTTCTGTGTGGTACATTTACACTAAATATATTTCTTATTACCTTAAGCGTTTTACTAGATACGCGTGTTTAAGTAGACATAACTGAATTTTTAAACGATGTAAATTTAACGTCTACCGGCCTGAGCATTTGAGAGTCTTACTAAAAAAAAAAAGTGATCCTTTCAGACTATTTCAACCTTTGTCTTCTTTATATTAGTGAAATCATCTCCAGGACAGGTGTGCCTTAGACCTCTCAGCCGCGAAAGGTCTCACAAAAAAGTTCGTTTTTAAGAAAAACAAACTTCTCGTTATGACATTTCGAAGTCAATATATGCTAGACTTATCTTTGTACCGATATGTAAACAAGGACATTTGTAAGTAATCAAAGACTGTTAATTATAGTTTGACGTTATTTCTTATATCTATAAACGTTATATTTTGGTGGATGCATGTGTTTGAATAGACGACCTCTGTTTTTATAACAATACAACTTTATCTCTTACTAAGAGTTCAATTATTTTAATGAAGTATAAAATGTTTCATCATTCTTTTTTTTTATTAAGACTCTCGAATACACAGGCCGGCAGACTTAAATGTACACCAGGATAGCTCAACACGGGCGATATTGCCCAGCGGTGGACGATTCAACTGTTGGATGAGCAACTCAACAGAAAATGGTTGACGACTGGAAATTTTGGTGAGCGATATAGGATTTTGAATGTTAAAAAGGTATTTCAACATATGCTACGTGAAAAAATATTCAAAGGAGATATGAAAAGAAAGGGGGAGGCACGGTGGAGTAATGGAAGCGTCTCGGACTCAGGAATCGGAGTGCTGAGTTCGAATTCCAGTCAAATCCATTACATTCACTTACGTGCTAATACCCTTGGGAAAGGTATGAATCCTCTTCTCTGGGCTCTATAGCCTTGAATGGCAACTGGTCTACCACGGAAAAAAATCTGCCTCGTCAGTCATATATCGGAATATACATGATCGCCTAAGCGTGTATCACGCATGGCACATAACTGACTGATATAAAAAGTAGGTTAAATGGAAATTACATTCCTAGATAAGTCATAAATATCCACGCAAACAAGAAATATGTTGGTATTTTCTATAGTTTTGAGAAGTGTCATTAACATAATAGCGTATATTCTTTTTAATTTTATAATTAGGAAGAAACATTGCTTCATTTTATTGTCAACACTTGCACCGCTAACCCGAACTCTAACCTTGACCATGAATCTAAATTATATAAACAGTTTTCTATGGTTAAGCTTGCTTTCGTTTCTTCTTTAATATGGTAGTAGCAGTAGTAGCAGCAGCCGCAGTATAAGTCAACCTTATTCGTTACATACTTTGATATTTTTTACTACATCATGAAGTCAGTTTATGAAACAGTAACAAACATTCACCAAACAATTTTGCCTATCTTTTGAATATTTACTGTTGTAGCATACCTACGGAAGATAATGGGTATGTCCCCGTTCGCATAATTGCAGTAGTAAATACTGTATGTTGGTCTGCAGTCGGGGATTCGTCTCCAGCTGTGCTGGTCAAACTCTCTACCTCCGGTCAGAGAGGATTCCCAGACGAGGCTATGTCGAAGAGCAGTGTCTCGTCTCGGGGAAACATCTACACGACCTCGTTTTATACGGGGACTGCGGGGAATTTTTGGCCGAGGCTACGGGCTCGGAACCCCACATTAAATTCGGCCTTGTGCCACATCTAACCGTGCTGTGCTGGTCAAAATCTCTGCTTCCGGGCAGAGAGGCTCCTCAGACGAAGCTATGCCGAAAGACAAAATGTAGTCTCGGGAAACAGCTACCTGACCCTG
>CAHIKZ030000950.1:907500-932500 GCA_903632075.3 Acanthosepion pharaonis
TTAATTTCTCAATCCTCACAAACCGGGAAATTGATGTAAATAGATCACACATAAAAGATTTAAAAAAAAAAAAAGAAAAGGGGGGAACCTGCCCATTAATTTAGATGAGTTGCCCACAGGATTCCAATGATTCTAAAACACGAATTTGAAAACTGTGAAAATATAAGAACCTTCAAAACAAAATGACAAACCTGTGGAAACTTAAAATTACGATTCTCTCTGTTGTGATACTAGTTTGGGGAGCATGATGAAGAAGACTACCGAAAAAACGTGAGTAAAATTCCTGGAGACATCAGCATCACAGAGTTGCAAAAGAAACTGCACATGTCAATCGCGAAAACTCTCTCCGTCTAAACGAAATAGCCTAAATATGTATAGATAATTCACCCTTTTCACTCATAGACCCCGGGGGTGACTTGGTAATTAGGCACTTAAAATGACTGTATAGCAAGATTATACCACAAACAATAATAATAATTTGGCAAGATAAACCGCTTCATGGCAAATACTCTGCCCGTACCAAACAAGCTGACGTAGACAAAACCCGTACCCATCAGTAGCTACGTAGTGCAGGGTTGAAAGCTGAAACTGAAGGTTTTATCCTTGTTGCAAGAGGACCAATGCTTGCTAACTAGGAATTATCAGCACATATACTAAAATACTGTGTCAGTCTGTAAAAATGCAGATTCTGTGATAAATGTCCAGAAACGATTGATCATCTTGTATCAGGTTGCACGATATTGGCACCCACTGAATATAAAACCCGGCATGACAGAGTGGGCCAATATCTGCACTGGAAAATCTGCAACTTCTACGGGAAGAAAACTGAAAGAAACTGGTATGAACACCAACCAGACCCGGTTACGGAGATAGGACCTGTTACAATTCTATGGGACGACACAATACACACTGACAAAACAATCAAAGCCAACCGCCCAGATATTGTTATTAAAGACCACAAACAAAAACGGTGCCTCCTTGTTGATATGGCAGTCCCTGCTGACTGCAATGTAGATTTGAAGATATTCAAAAAGCTGTCAAAATACAAAAACCTTGAAATAGAAATCTCAAAAATGTGGCATATGGGAACATCAACAATCTCTGTTGTAGTTGGAGCCCTAGGACTGGTTGGAAAAGATTGCAGTAGACTAATTGAAGGGATTCCTGGAAGTCCATGCCTCAAGGAGATACAGAAAATTGTTCTGACAAGTACAGCCCACACCTTACGAAGGGCTTTATCTATGTAATTTTTTTTTCTTTTCTGTCAGTGGAAAGTGTCATGATGCCATTTCTAACCTTAGGTCTCTGGGCGGGACCCGGAAAGAAATGAGCACACACCAGAAATCAAAGGAAATATAATAATAAAAATGCCAAAAAATAATAATAATAATAATAATAACAGAGCCAATAATAATAATAATTATAATAATAATAATCCCAAAAATGTGGCACATGGGAACATCAACAATCCCTGTTGTAGTTGGAGCCCTAGGATTGGTTGGAAATGATTCCAGTAGACTAATTGAAGGGATTCCTGGAAGTCCATACCTCAAAGAGATATAAAAAATTGTTCTGACAAGTACAGACCACACTTTACGAAGGGCTTTAAATATGTATTTTTTTTTTTTTTGTCAGTGGAAATGATGCCATTTCTAACCTTAGTTCTCTGGGCGGGACCCGGAAAGAAATGTGTAAACGCCAGAAATCAAAGAAAATAATAATAATAATAATAATAATAATAATAATAATAACAATAACAATGATAATAATAATTGAGCAAGGCATGTTTTACCTTTCTACTACTGGAGTCCTAATAGCATTTTTGTGTCAGTGGAAAATGTCATGATGCCATTTCTGACCATAGGTCTCTGGGTGGGACCAGGAAAGAAATGTGCACACGCCAGAAATCAAAGGAAATAATAATAATAATAATAATAATAATAATTTAAAAAATGTGGCACATGGGTACATCAACAATCCCCGTTGTAGTTGGAGCCCTCGGATTGGTTGGAAAAGTTGACTAATTGAAGGGAATCTTCGAAGCACATGCCTTAAAAAAATACAAATCATTGTTCTCACGAGTACAGCCCACACCTTACGAAGGGCCTTGTCTAAGTAATTTTATTTTCAGTGGAAAATGTCAGGATACCATTTCAAACCTTAGGTCTCTGGGCGGGACCCGGAAAGAAATGAGTGCACATCAGAAATCAAAGGAAATATAATAACAACAACAACAACAACAACAACAATAATAATAATAATAATAATAATAATAATAATAATAATGACAAAATTCAATTATTAAAAAAAGATCCGAAAAAAATATTACCGGAGTGTACGTTTGATACTACAATGCGAAATTAATGGGTGGCAATAAAATTAAGGCTATCAACACTTCATATATTCTATATACTAATAAAAGTGCTATCAATTTAATGCCAATTCCCCTATAGGGACCCGTGGTAACATACAATTCAACATTATTAAATGGAATTTGAAAAGATTGGACGCCACGTCTAGAACAAATGAGGATACACCACACGAAATCAGATGTTCATAGGCTGTACGGACCAATAGCCTTTGGAGACTGAAGTCTAATCAAACTTGAACTAACTCTAAAATCTACAACAGTCGGATTGGAAACTTACCTCACAAAAATCAATGATCCCCCACTCGTAGAAATAGTAAAACACCAAATCCAATCTATCAACAAAGAATCTGCAGTCTTCAAGAAAGAGCTTCATATAACTGAAACCCTACCAACAAAAAATGAAGCGAATAACATCTACGCCAAACGAGGAAAACAGAATGCAAAAGAAATGAATAAAAGCGTTGATTGAAGTAAGCTAAAAGTGACTTGATCCAGAGTTGTAAGTTCATTGCCTACAACAGCAGAGATGGAAAAAAACTACGGGAATTGACTTACAATGAATACCGAGTAATTCCTTATAAGGAAAACGGCTGCTAAAACCTGTTCTGCTATCTGCTCGCGAGACAAGTCCTGTTTACTTTTCCTGTCTCCTTCTTGCTCCTGTGAGTATTAAATTTTCCAAGCCCTCTTTTCTCATCTGTTTCTTAGCTATACCTGTCGTAACATTACAGCTTCAACATTATTAAATGGAAGTTGAATGACATTAAAAGATTGGACTCCAAGACCAGAAAAATGCTTACCCAATTGAGGATGCACCACTCGAAATGAGATGTTGTTAGGCTGTACGTACCAAGAGCATTAGGAGGCCGAGGTCTAATGAAAGTTGAACTCTAAAAGCTACAATAATGGGATTGGAAGCATACGTTACAAAAAACAATGACGCCCTCATATAAATAGTAAAACACCAAATCCAATCTATCAACAATGAAGCTGCAGTCTTCAAGAAAGAGCTTCATATAACTGAAACCCTACCAACAAAAAACGAAGCGAATAACATCTACGCCAAACGAGGAAAACAGAAAGCACAATAACTTGGCCAAATGAAATTACAAAAAAAAAACGGTAAACTTGGAGAACAAGTCGTTGCATGGCAAATACATAAAAAGAACGAAAGTATATGTGGACCAACAGAAAACACATCAGTGGCTGAGGAGCACCGGGTTAAAAACTGAAACAGAAGGTCTAATTATTGCAGCTCAGGATCAAATCATCGCAACCAGATCCTATCACTGTAACATAATCAAAGATGGAACTAACCCGAAATGCAGGATCTGCAGAAAATACGATGAAACTGTAGACCATATTATCTCCGGATGTCCGGAACTAGCCATAAAATAAATATACCTACAGACATAACAGGGTGCATAAGAAGCACAAAATCGAAATATTATAGGAGAATGCGTTTGATACTAGAAAGCGAACTTAATGGGGCCAATAAAATGAAGGCTATCAACACCTTAGCTATACCCGTAGTAATATACAGCTTCAATATTATTAAATGGAAGATGAATGACATAAAAAGATCGGGCGCCAAGACAAGAAAGATGCTTACCCAAATGATGCACCAGACGATGTTGATAGGCTGGAGGTACCAAGAGCTTTAAGAGGCAGAGGTCTAATCCAAACTTTAACTAACTCTAAAACCTTCAACAGTCGGACTGGAAGTATACCTCACAAAAACCAATGACCCTCTCCTACAAATAGTAAAACACCAAAAACACTCCATCAATAAAGAAGCTGAACTCTTCAAGATATAGTTTAATATATCTGAAATCCTACCAACAAAAAAAAAACGAAGCGAATACCATCTACGCCAAACGTGTAAAACAGAACGCAAAATAACTTGGCCAAATGAAATTATCAAAAAATTACGTGGGGGGGGACAAGGCGTTGCATGGCAAATACATAAAAAGAACGAAAGAAGCAGATGTGGACCAACAGAAAACACATCAGTGGCTGAGGAGCACCGGGTTAAAAACTGAAACAGAAGGCCTAATTATTGCAACTCAGGATCAAAGCCTCGAATCCAGATCCTATCACTGTCACATAATCAAAGATGGAACTAATCCAAAAATATAATCAAACTGTTGACCAGAGATGTCCAGAACTAGCAAAAAAAACAAAACAAATATAGCCAGTGACATAAGGTAGCGATATATCTACGCTGAAAGATATGAAAGAAGCAGAAAATTGTTATGGAGTGGTCTCACAGTGGAGGCTTGAAATTGTACTAAGTCGGTCCTAAAATAGGTTCGACGTACAAAACGTTAGGAACTTGATATAATAGATAATGACGCAGTAATCTAGTGGTGGCTGATACTTTAATATCCGACTAACGGTCGTCCGGCATCGACTAACTGAGCGACTCCCTCCCTCGTTACTCTTACTACTCCTACTTATTATATGTGGGAGAGTCTATTAACTATAGAATAGGTGTGTTCCACTATAACAAAAATGGAACCCATGGTATGAACACCAACCAGACACAGTTATCTAAAATAACGATGTAGCTATCCTCAGGGACGTGCCAATTCAAACTGACAGGGAAATAAAAACAAACGGACCTGATATTTTCATAAAAGAAAAGAAATTCAGGAAGTGTATGCTTATTCATATAGCAGTACCATCAGAGAGAAACACCCCCATGAAAATTATCGAGAAATTGTCCAAATACAAGGACCTGGAAATCGAGATTAACAGGATATGGGAATGAAAGGGAAATGAAATCCTCATCTTGCGGCCTCAGCCGAGATTGAACTCACTACACCTTTCCAGTATTCCTTATCTGTCATAGCTAATACTTTGATTGGTGTAGTTCGTAATCTTGTCAAATAGCTGAATTCTTGATGTTTCGCTAGGGCTATCAAGGGTGCTTTTATCGTGACACCATCACTAAATGGATTGCCAACCAAGGCTCAGAGAGACTCCATTCACCCTCATCTAAGATTTGAAGGGACGAATACAGAGACCTGGTGCACCGAATGCCACAAGGTTCCCAAACGACCCTCCACAGGTTTTGAATTCAGAGTTGTCCTTCTCCTAGACCAGTTGACATCCAAGGCTATAGAACCCAGTCTGTCCTGCTATTTTACCCATAGCTGGAGGGAGAGGAAGAGGATTCATGCCTTTCCCAAGGGTATTATCACGTATGTGAATGTAATGGATTCGACTGGAATTCGAACTCGGCTCTGCAATTCCTCAATCCAAGCCGCTAACCACTACTCCACCGTTCCTCCTTAAATGGAATGAAAACTGAGACTGTAACAATAGTAATCTGAGCTCTGAACCTCGTGAGAAAAGAAATCGGAGGTTTTCCTAACAGTGTCCCAGGTAACATTAACATACATGTTGCCCAGAAAATCGCCCTACGAGGAATACCATATACTAATACAAGTGCTATCAATTAAATGACAATTCTCCTATAGGGACTAAGGATCATAGTTTGGACCAAGTTCTACGGAATACAAAGCAGGAAACATAACATGCACAAATTGTCTAAATACAGGGGCTTGGAGCGCGAGATTAACAGGAAGGGATATGAAGATTGAGACTGTACCAATAGCAATCGGAGCTCTGGGCCTTGTGAAAAAAACGAATGGACAATTTTACTAACAGTGTCACAGGTAACATCAACATACAAGATGTCCAGAAAATCGCCCTACTAGGAACATCCTGTATACTAAGAAAAGTGCTATCAATTAAATTACAATTCTCCTATAGGCTCTAAGGACCATAGTTTAGATCCGGTTCTACAGGATACAAAGCTGGAAACATAACATACACAAATAATTGGTTTGATTTATTTCGTTTTACGGCATATCAACCTCAATGGGTTATTTAATGCCGACAACATTTTTAGGATAGATTCGTATGAATAGAATATGTATTCTTTGGTTTAGATTGATTTGGTTTATTTTGTTTTACAGCATATCAACCTCAATGGGTTATTCAATGCCGAAAACATTTTTAGGATAGATTCGTATGAATAGAATATGTATTCTTTGGTTTAGATTGGTTTGGTTTATTTTGTTTTACGGCATATCAACCTCAATGGGTTATTTAATGCCGATAACTTGTTTTGTAAAAAATATATTTTTGGTAATATTTTTCTTTCAAAATTGTATTGCTGGTAATTTTTTTTCAAAAAAGTATTGCTGGTATTTGCCAATATCTGGGACTACCACTCCGGGGCAGGGTGGACCTGGGAAACACCAGCAATTAAGAGGTGATTCCATGTTCCTCGAAACCTCCTGATCAAAGGCCATTGATGCTGGATGTAGTTTATCGTCTTACCCAGGACGCGGATGTTGTTTATCGTCATACCCAGGACACGGATGTAGTTTATCGTCTTACCCAGGACGATACACAAATAATAATAATAATAAACTAATGTGAAGTCCAAATGTTTCAACACGGAAAAGCAAACTCAAGCAGAAATAAAAAATGGAAGCAGAATAAAAGAGAATTGCACCAATCAAGAAAATACTTAGACAGAAACTTCAATCAAAGGCACAGACAAAAAGATATGAAGAATTTTGTAGGTTCCTCGACAAAATAACATATTCTAAACGGGCTTCAAGAAGTTTTACAGGGAAATTGGAAAAGCAGTTCTAGAAGTCAAAAGCCACCATCAATTGAAGAATTGCAAACATTTTGGGAGAAAATTTGGAACAAACCAAAGAACTATAATTCCAATGCTGAATGGATCAAACTAAAACAAGAAAGAATAAAGGAGAAACCTGTGCAAAAATGGAAAAAAAAATATAACCAAGAATAATGTAAGCCAATGGAAATTCCCAAGAACTCACAAGGTAACCAACTTTTGGCTCTATTATTTGTGATCAATCCATAAGAGTCTTTTATTAATCTTTATCATTGATAATTAATAACCTCAATGGACTTCCAGAATATATCACAGAATGTATTACGTATCTCTAACCAGAAATAGGTGAAGCAGATGATCCAAAACATTAAATAACATCTCTGTCCACCATATGTAAACTGATCACGTCTGTCCTGGTGAAATGTAATTACTCTTTTCTCGATAAAAGCAACATTCTTATCCTGGAACAGAAGGGAGGTCGAAGAGGTTAATATACGATAGATAAACCGTCGTCTACATTTGGCGCAAAAATGAATACTGACATCTCATTTTAACAGATATCTTTACTATATTACACAAAAATATCTTGAAACACTAAAGAGTGAATTTATACAATAAAATCTCCATAGGCCTCCAGACAACTTCGGAATCTGTCTTCTGGACAATATCCTTGGTTAAGTTGGTGAAGGCTGCCATAATCCTTACCATCTTTGGGGTTACAAAAAGTTTTGCTGGTCTCTCGCTCTACTGCGCCCCACACATAATAATCAAGGGGTTTACAGTCTGGGGGGTGGGTTATGTGATAAGCTGTAACAGGGTGATGTGGTCGCAGAAATTGTCTGACAGTTAAGATTGGATCGCCCGCTTTTGTGGCATGGTGCAGGATCATATTGCCAGACATAGGGTTTTCTATCAGCCTCTATCTTCACCCGGGGCAGTACTACCTCCACAAGGCATTTTGACTCTGTGTTGAGTCTGAGATCCTATGGGAAGATGAATGGTGGCATAACCTCGTCACTCCGAAAACCTTCGTAATCACCATTAGACTCACCCAACTCTTTCCGAATCCTCTGCACTGTCCTCAAGTTAACATCGAAAAACATGAAATGTTCGTAATGGAGCTTCCTGCGCCAATGCCAAGTCTTACCGCATGCTGTTTCCAAATTTCTAGCAGAGTGAATTGCGTCATGGTGCTCTTTATTTATCATAGACGGTGCCCAACTGACCCCACTATACTGTGCAGTCGACAACATCAAAAACAAACAACGCGCATGCGCGAAATTAAAAATATAATATGGCGACAATTGAACTATCACACCATGTAGGGTGCGATAAAATATTGATATCATTTATAAACTGTCGTATTCTAGGGTGTTATTCTACGAGTCTATACCATAATACGTTTTCATTTTTAATTAGTTTCCTAATGTCTTTGTTAATTTTTTTGTATTTCAGTAATTATTTTCTGTACGTTTTTTGTCTTATGCGTCGGTATCGTTGAATAGCAAATTAATTTTTTCTTCGTATGTATTCTTGATCATGATAACAAACCCCTCCCCCTTGTTAGAGGGAGTGATGTGGATTTTTTTTTCTCGATAGTTTATTTAGTGCATTGAGGTGTCTCTGCGGTAATGTATTTTCGTTGCTGTTTTCTATAGAAACAGTGAAAAGTAAAACTATAAAATGGCCACGATTTACCCATCGCACACTATAGTTGAAAAGATGAACTACTAATAAATAAAATGACCCTGGAAAATTGCAGGTAAAAGGTAGAGACCTCAGCACAACTTGGATAGATTACTATAAAACCTTTGATAATGTGCCCCACCCCTGGATCCTTAAGGTTAACGGTTTTGGTAATGTACAGTGTAATGAAAACAGCACAAGAGATTCTGTCTAGTAATCTTTTGTCCTGTTTTCATTACAATTTATTCAATTAAGAATCTTACTACTCGTCGGTATTTATCTATCCACCCACGAAGATAGAATGTGGCACAAGGCCAGTTTAAAGTGGGTATCTCCGAGCCCGTACGCTCGGCCAAAAATGTAGCCTGTTTGAACTCGCCTAGACGGGTTCAAGGCCTGTCTACCTCCCCGGACGAAACCTTGCCCTTCGGCAAAGCCTCGTCCGGGTTCCTCTCTGCTAAAGCAGAGAGTTCGACAGAAGGTGTGCACAGTCAGAGACCACTCAACACCGTTCGGTATTTATCATTTCACCCACGGGAAACGAATATGGCACAAGGCCGGTTTTACTGTGGGTTTCTCCGAGCCCGTAGACACGGTCAAAAAAATAGCCTTTAAAGCCGATTAGACGGGTTCAGGCCCTGCCTACCTCCCCGAACGAAACCCCGCCCTTCGGCAAAGCCTCGTCCGGGTTCCCCTCTGCTAACGCAGAGAGTTCGACAGAAGGCGCGCGCAGTCAGAGACCGCGAGACGCCACTGGGTATTTATCATTTCACCCTCGGGAAACGAATATGGCACAAGGCCGGTTTTATTGTGGGTTACTCCGAGCCCGTAGGCTCGGCCAAAAAAATAGCCTTTGAAGCCGATTAAACGGCTTCCGGTCCTGTCTAACTCCCCGGACGAAACCTTGCCCTTCGGCAAAGCCTCGTCCGGGTTCCTCTCTGCTAAAGCAGAGAGTTCGACAGACGAACGCAAGATCGACTCGAATCTTACTACTCGTCTACTTGACAAGCGGAAATGTACAGCTTTTATAGCTTGGATTATCAAAGAGGAGATAATCCATATTCACAACATACAGATTCTCCTCAGTCAGAGTAAATTTCTTTAAATATGACATGTAACGGTGGAAAACCGCATTATACTTAAATCAAATCAAAGGTACTTCTAATTGTCTGAATATCCGACGAGGAATCTTTCAAGGAGACACCATGTCTCCTCTGTTGTTCTTCTTGTCTTTAATCCCCCTTTCACATGAAATAAACACTAATAACTATGGATACAGAGTAAAAAAGAAAGTGCTTACTCAATATTCTACATGGATGATATCAAACTCTTTGCTAAAGACGACAATGAGTTGATGGGTATCCTCAATATTGCAAAATGTTTCAGTGATGACATCGCTATGGATTAAGGATTAGGTAAATATTTAAAAGTGACATTCAAGAAAGGGAGAAGTGACAGAAACATATTTCACAGATCTAGATTTTGTCACAACGATTATGGAATTGGAAGAAAAGGAATCCTATAAATACCAAGAAAGAGAAAGAACAAAGCATACCCAAATGAATGATAAAAGAAGTATTCTATGGCTGTGCGCGTTTGATGTTAAATACCAAGTTGAATTCACAAATCAAAATATCAGCCATAAATACTTTGGATGTCACTGTGGCGTAAAACAGTTTCAACATCCTTAATTGGATCATAACTGACATTAAGCGAATGGAAGCCATAACGAGAAAGTTTCTCGCTTGTCACCGCATACATTGTCCTAAGGTTGATGCTGATCGTTTATCTAAATCCAGATCCGAAAGAGGTAGAGGATTAGTTCAACTAGAACTGCCTTATAAAACTACAACAATCGGTTTTCAAAGATACCTGGAAACTACAGAAGACTGAATGATGATCTGTGCCAAAAAACATAAAATGTTTCAGTGGGATATCGTCATATTATTATTATTATTATTAATATTATTCATCCATTGAGTGTTATATTGTTCGCAAAATTTAAAGAAAAGATTATGCGAACACAAAAGGGACTTTTAAAGGACAATTTTGCTAACAGTGTCCTAGGTAACATCAGCATACAAGTTGACCACCCTACTAGGAACATCCCATATATGAAGAAAAGTGCTATCAATTAAATGACAATTCTCCTATAGGGCTTAAGAACCATAGTTTGGACCTGGCCCTACAGGATACAAAGCTAGAAACATAACATGCACAAATAATAATAATAATGATAATAATAATAAACAGTAATAACTATGGGTAAAAGTAAAAGTGACAGTGTTTAATCACATATTATACATAGATGATATCAAACTCTTTGCCAAAGACGACAATAATTTGACGTGTATCAAAATGTTTCAGTGTAATATCGGTCGGTATGGATTTTGGATTAGATAAATGTGCTAAAATAACATTTAAGAAAGGGAGAATTGCAGAAACACTCTCGATGGATCAAGATTTTATCACAAAGATTAGGGAATTAGAAGAAAAGGAATCCTATAAATACCAAGAAGTCGGCGAAGTAGGTGGAATACAGCATACACAAATGAGTGATAAAAGAAGAAAAGTATTCTACGGGTGTTTGCGTCTGGTGTGAAATACCAAGTTGAATTCACAAATCAAAATATCAGCCATAAATACTTTGGATGTCACTGTGGCGTAAATAGTTTCAACATCCTTAATTGGATCATAACTGACATTAAACGGATGGATGCCTTAACGAGAAAGTTTCTCGCTTGTCACCGCATGCATTGTCCTAAGGTTGATGCTGATCGTTTATCTATGTCCAGATCCGAAAGAGGTAGAGGATTAGTTCAACTCGAACTGCCTTATAAAACTACAACAATCGGTTTTCAAAGACACCTAGAAACTACAGAAGACTGAATGATTATCTGTGCCAAAGAACATAAAAGTAATAAGAAACTTTATTCAGTAATAAAGGAATATTATAAGTAATAAATGTATTTGGGTTCAGATAAAAGGGTAAAAGTAACAAGAAAAGGAAAAATACAGAAATACACTCAATAGATTTAGATTTTGCCACAATGATTAGTGTTATGGTCCAGGTTAGGACCAAGGAAGAACAACACGAACACAATAGTAGAAATAACGAAGGTATATTACACGAAATAATAATACAAGATGTGGAAGGCGTTAGTATGACTGTCAGTCTGATTTGGAGTGAACTACTATCGGCTCGACTCGATATTTAGTTGCCCCCCCCCCACGGGGAAAAGATGTGGCACAAGGCCGAGTTTTGCGTGGGTTTTCCGAGCCCGTATGCATGGCCAAAAAATGCCGGTAGATACTGTAAAAACAGAATCGGGTTGGTCAACCTCCCCGAACGAGGCTCTGCCCTTCGGGGGAGCCTCGTCCGTGTTCCTCTCTGCTCAGAGGCAGAGAGTTCGACCGTCAAGCCGAGCTTCTCGGCTTGATTCGGTATCTAGCCACCCCCCACGAGGGTTGCATGTGGCACAAGGCCGAGTTTAACGTGGGTTTCCCGAGCCCGTAGTCTCGGCCAAAAAATGCCCGTAGAACCCGTATAAACGGGATCGGGTTGGTCAACCTCCCCGAACGAGACTTTGTCCTTCGGCAGAGCCTCGTCTGGGTTCCTCTCTGCTCAGAGGCATAGAGTTCGACCGTCAAGCCGAGAAGCTCGGCTTGATTCGACCCTCTCTCTTGAGAGGCGTAGTATACATAGTGTTAGCAAGAGTTCATTCTTTAGTTATAGGTAAGGACCCATGGCAATTAGAAAACTGGAAGAAGAAGTAGTCTATAAATATCTAGGAATCAGCGAAGGAGATGGAATACATCATACCCAACTGAAGGAGAAAGTAGAAAAAGAATATTACAGGCGTGTGCGTCTGGTGTTACACACCGAGTTGAATTCACAAAACAGAATATCAGCCATAAACAATTTTTGTTGTCATTGTAGTGCAATATATTTTCAACATCCTTAATTAGACCATAGCTAACCTTAAGAGAATGAATGTCAAAACGAGAAATCTTATCACTTGCCACCGCATACTTCATCCTAAAGCTGATGCTGATCGTCTATATGTGTTCAGGTCCGAAAGAGGGAGAGGATTAGTTCAACTAGAACTATGACACATCTAACCGGTCGGTACTTCAACTATTCCTACGCTGATCAATACTGCTGCTGGTCAATACTACCACTGCTCATTGAAGTGGCCGTCCCTCGCCGTGTCACAAGGAAAATAACTAATGATATTTGCAGATGAAATAAAAGAACACAGGCAATACTTCTGGTCAATTTTTTTATATCGTTCTTTGTACAGAAATATTAACCCTTCACACTTCTATTGTAACACTTTGCTCATTTTAACTCAATCTGGAACAATACTTAAGTCGGGAGTTCTCTTTGGTATCAAGTCACGTTGGCTAGTGGAACACACCTATTCTATAGTTAATAGACTCTCCCACCTATAATAAGTAGGAGTAGTGAGAGTAACAAGTCAGTCGCTCAGTTGGTCGGTCTGAGTTCAGTCTGAAGTAGGACGACCGGCTGACCGGTTGAACTCTCTGCCTTCGGGCGGAGAGGAACCCGAACGAAGCTACGCCGAAGGGCGGAGTCTCTTTTGGGGAGGTAAACGGACCCTGAACCCGTTTATACGGGTTTTAAAAGGGCATATTTTTGGCCGAGCCCACGGGCTCGGAGATCCCACGGGCTCGGAGATCCCACGGGCTCGGAGATCCCACGTTAAACCGGCCTTGTGACACATAATGCCTTCGTGGGGGGGGAGTGACTGAATATCGCTCAGTGGGTCGATCAGTCAGTCGATACCGGACGACCGTTAGTCGGATACTAAAGTATCAGCGACCACAACTAGATTTCTCTGTGCCATTACCTATTATATCAAGTTCCTAACGTTTTGTACATCGAACCTATTTTAGGACCGACTTAGTACAAATACAAGCCTCCACTGTGAAACCACTCCATAACACTTTAGCAGCGTGGTCATCTCTCGTTATCGACTTCTCCAACTGGAACTCGACTGATCGCTTCAGTCTATATTGACTTTCCCTCAAGACCGCCATGGGGTCGACGGCAACTTTAGATTGCGGACTTTCCAACAGGAGTTCCCTGTTTTATAGCCTTAGAAAATTAATGACCTCTTCAAATTTGGGAAATCCCTTTTTCTGACGGGTAGCAGCTGCAGGCATAGGTCCGCCCATTTATCGAATATTTATGTCTCGCAACATTACTTCTTAATGACCGTAGGCAATTCCTACGTCTCCATTAGTAGTTCATCTAAGTCCCCCCCCCTTCGTTGTCATCTTGACAATTCCGATTTTCAAATTCTGCGGGTGAACGGGTTAGACTTTTGGTCATTAATCGTATTTATGACTCAAATCGTCGCCAGTGCATTTTCCCCAGTTTGGGGTCTTGTCTTTACAGTCAGAAATTAATCAGTTGCTTCCTTTTAACCGTAATCTTCATATATTTCTTTTAGGCGAATTATAAAATTCTTTTATCTAGGATTGTTTCCATAGTCTCCTGATTTTTGACAACTATCATTCAGTTTTTCCTCCATTAGCCTTTGCTTTAAAATTACCAAATTTTATCTCTCAATTGGTGTTTTCGTAACTGGCATTTTTAATAGAGGATCATTAATTATTTTTCCCTTTTCTGCTTCGTTTAAATAATACTCGAATCATTTTTCTCTATTTCTCCCGCCAACTTCAGGGAATTATTCCTCCACTAGTTCTCATAATCATTTAATATCACCTCAGAGAAATTTTCTAACGCTGGGCCCAATAATCATTTAATGTAACCTCAAGGAATTTCTCTACCTCTGGCTTTCATGATCTTTTTATGTAATCTCAGGGATTTTCTTTACCACCGAGGTTACATTAATAGATTATCTTTTAATGTAACCTCTGGGAATTTCTTTACCACTGAGGCTACATTAAAAGATTATCATTTAATGTAACCGCAGGTAATTTCTTTACCACTGGTTCCCATAATCTTTTTATGTAACCGCAGGTAAGTTCTTTACCACTGAGGTTACATTAAAAGATTATCATTTAATGTAACTGCAGATAATTTCTTTACAACTGAGGTTATATTAAAAGAGTATCTTTTAATGTAACCGCAAGGAATTTCTTTACCACTGAGGTTACATTAAAAGATTATCTTTTAATGTTACCGCAGGGAATTTCATTGCCACTCGTTCCCATAATCTTTTTATGTAATCGCGGGGAATTTCTTTACCACTGAAATCACATTAAACGATTATCTTTTAATGTAACCGCAGGTATTTTATTTACCACTACTTCCGATAAATTGATTTTTTTCTTTTCGTATTCTGTGGTACAGTTACTTCCCTCTAGCCATATACGGCTTAATTAGCTCAGCTTTCTCTTTGTTTAATAATAACTCGTATAGGTTCAAATCTATCAGAAAAGCGACTAACCATTTTGAACTTGTTATTATCACTTCACTTGATTTCTTGAAAATTCTATTCTGTCTGTGCATGTAGGCTCCTGCTCTTACCATTATCAATATTATTATCCCTTTCCTACCAGCCATTCCTTCAAGTGCAACAAGATTTCCTCCCGTTTTCTACTGACCATTCAGTGCTTGCAAAGTTTCGTATTTATTTAGTTCATTCCCACTTTTTCCTCCCCTTAATTTTCAACCTTTCTTTGTGTTAATCAACTTTCAGCAGGTTAATTGGTTTTAGACTGGTATGTGGCGCTTTCCCCCCAGAGGTCGTGTGGACGTACACGGGCCCTGGTATAGACCAAAGTCTGCACCAATAAGTAAGTTTGTCCTCTGACCTTCATGGCGTACTGTCCACACCTCCGGCATCTTCGACAAATTTCTACTGTTATCTTGTTGAAAACGTTATTATAATGAACCCGACGCCGTCACACCGATTCCATCCATGCAAAAAAAAAATCGATAGCTGCATTCGTCACAAGTGGGAAAAATTTAAATCTGCATGGCACTTTACTCCAATTGGCTCATTCGCTTGCTTAAACTCAACGTTGATTCTGATTCCGCAGAACTGGGTTTGGTGTGAAAAAGTATTTGTTGTTAACATTATTTTTTCATTCGGTTTTTCCAGTTACGAGTTCTTTTTTAAAGCTGATCGTTTTGTGTTTATTTTGTTTAGTTCTTTTTTCGTAACGGAATTAATGTTTAGTATAGAGCTTAGAAAAACTTCTCAGTGTGAGATAGGCAAGAAGTAAGGCATGTAGCAACATCAGCATGGCTAAGGGCACTCCTTTAAAGTCAAGGAAGGGCAAAAATATTTTAAGTCACGTGATAGCGATTACTGTATGAGTCGTACGATTTTTTAATCAAGCCCGGGCAACGCCGGGCCATGCTGCTAGTCTTTATATATTAATTTCTTTTAGGTGAAGTATAAAATCCTTTCTCTCGGGTTGTTTTACAGTCTTATGATATTGGACAATCAGTTTTTTCTCCATTTGCCTGTGCTTTAAAGTTACCAAATTTTATCTCTCAATTGGTGTTTTCGTAACTGGCACTTTTAGTAGACGATCATTAATTAATTTTTTTTCCCCTTTCTGCTTTGTTTCAATAATTCTCGACTGTCTTCGAATCTTTTTTTCTCGATTTCTCATTCCAATCTACGTGGGTTTCCATTTTCCAGTTGGCTGTCCTTTTCTCAGCACAATCTTCGCTTGTCGTCTGTTACTGTTAGGGCAATTTACACACGCACGCATCGAATTTCTCCCATATATATAGGAACAGGTATTGCGTTTTGCAGAGGGAAGTGCAAAGACGTCAGCTCTGAAAGTCAGACCGATTGTGCTCGCTGTAACTCTCGTTTGCGTGTTTGTTTCTGTTAACTGAAATCTTTTATAAGATCAGCGTTCCGTTTAAATATGATCACGTTGTCGTCACGTGGGCGATGTTGCGAAAACGTATGACGACGACGTGATCATATTTAAACGGAACGCTGATCTTATAAAAGATTTCAGTTATCTGTTTGGATTGGTATTGCTTTTATGTCCATCGTCTTTTTCATGTTGAATTGTATATGGTCTGTGTAATTAACATAGATCATATACAATTCAACTCTCAATTGTTTTATGAATATGTCCTGAAGATGGTCTATTAGACCGAAACGTCCGACGTTGACATTAAACTTTTAAAACAGCATAATCGCATATTAGGATTTTTGTTTGTTTTTTCAGTATATTTTTCTTCATACTGTCGGATCTAAATCCATATATTTGCTTATATATATATATATATATATATATATATATATATATATATATATATATATATATATATATATATATATATCATTTAAATAGTTAAATAAACCTAGAGAGCCAGATAAACGTGCCACCGTTTCACCTAACCACAAATTAAACTCACCCTCTTTTTTCTTCAGCCTTCCTGACGATCCGCATTTTTAAGGTGAAGTTAATATAACATGCTTGGTAGGTTGTCTGGCTCTCTAGGTTTAACTGCAAAGAATAAGGCATGAACATCATCAACCCTTTAATTAGTTCATCTGAAACTCATTGTACTGAGCACTTTATTTAGATATTTTGCGTACTCGCAACGGTTTTTTTTTTTGGGCCTTCAGGGGACGTAGTATAAGTTTGTTTTCGTATGCTGGACGATTATTTTCGGTTAACGTACATGTTATTGGTTCAATATTTTTTTTTTATATACCCGTTTATGGAGATGGACCTGTAACAAAGATTAGTTCAAATGGGAACTGTTTTTTTTTCCCTTTGGTGTTGGCAACTGGAGATGTCGATTGACATTACATTTGAATTGTTGGAGATTATAGCTCAGGGAAGCAGGAATAGGGAATGGAGTTCTTCACCGCCTTAACCGGGTATTAAACTCACCCTCTTTTGGTCCTGTTACTGGATATAACTAACGCCTTGAGGACATCTGTGTATGAATTTCTGGGTATTATAAACCTAATGTCTTCAGCAACCATTTTTAACCGGTTTTTGCTGTTATCATTTTATTTTTTTACCAGAGCTCATATTGGAATTTCTCTGCACAATCGTGTTAACATAACATGCAGGTATAACCGGAAGTAGGTGTATCAAGTTACACGGTGTTAGAACATAAAGAATATGAATCTCGGCCTGATAGAATGAGCCAATATCCCCACTGGAAAATATGCAACTTTTACGAAAAGGAAACTGCAAGAAACTGGCATGAACATCACCCACACCCATGACGAAGATTGAACCTGTAACAGTTTTATGGAACAATACAATACAAACATGTACTCAGAAGTCGAGCTCAGACATTACAAAGAATTTTGTTTATGTTAAATGTGTGTGATAAGTTTTTTGTATTTTGTATTTCTTTAAGGCATGGGTTACCAGCGATTCCTTCAATGAGTCTATCGGAACCTTTAAAAAGATAAGCATCTTCATGGTCAATACCCTCTCAGTATCAAACAAGCTGATGTAAACAAACCCCATACCCATCAGGGGTCACGTAGTATAAGTTTATTTTCTTGCTTCACAGGACCAATGCTTCCTAACTACAAATTACGAAGCACACATACTGAAAAATTGTGTTAACCCAAAATGCAGATTCTGTGATAAATATCCAGAAACAATTGACCATCTTGTATCAGGTTGCATGGTGTTAGCGTCCATTGATTATAAAACACAGCACAACTGAGTAGGCCAATATCTGCACTGGAAAATCTGCAACATTTACGGAAAGGAAACGGCAAGAAATTGGTATGAACATCACTCAGATCCGTTTATGGAGATAGGACCTGTAACAAAGATTAGTTCAAATAGAACTGTTTTACAAAACTGCAGCAATCGGCCTTCAAAGGTACCTGGAAGCTACCGAAGACTGGTTGGTGATTTGTGTCAATAACATGAAACGTGGAATTAATATTTATTCAGTAATAAAGGAAGCCAATAAATTCTTAAGTGAATTTCAAGTGGGGTGAATAAATGCAAGTAAAGCATAATACACTTACAAACCAAAAAAACGTTAGAAAAGGAATCAAAGGCAAATGCAATGGACCACATACAGAAACGGTCAATAACCTGCCGGTATGAAATAAGCTGATGTAGACGAACCCCGTGCCCATCAGTGGCTACGTAATGCAGGGTTAAAAGCTGAATCTGAAGGTTTTATTCTGTGATAAATATCCGGAAGCAATTGACCATTTTGTATCAGGTTGCATGTTGTTAGCGTCCACTGATTATAAAACACGGCACAACAGAGTAGGCCAATATCTGCACTGGAAAATAATAATAATAATAATAATAATAATAATAATAATAATAATAAATCATAAAGCACTTACTGCAGGGACAAAGTGCTTGAAAGGAAAGAAAAAGCAAATGAAATATACTAAATACAGAAAAGATGACTAGATAAACTTCTTCATGTTCAATTCTCTGCCCCTACCAAACAAGCTGATGTAAGCAAGCCGTGTACCCATCAGTGGTCACGTAGTTTAAGGTTTTATTCTTGCTGCACAGGACCAATGCTTGGTAACTAGAAATTACCAAACACACACTTGTGTTAACATAAAATGCAGATATATCCAAAATCAGTCGACTATCTTGTATCAGGTTAAAACGGTGTTAGCACCCACTGAATATAAAACACGGCAAAACAGAGTAGGCCAATATCTGCACTGGAAAATTTGCAACTTTTACGAGAAGTAAACTGCAAGAAATTGGCATGAACATCACCCACACCCGTTACAGAGATTGGACCTTTAACAGTTTTATGTAACTTTACAATACGAAAAAAAAATGTACTGTGAAGTCGAGCTCAGACATTACAAAGTGCTTTATTTATGTAAAATGTGTGTGACAATTCTTTTGTCTTTTTTTTTTTTTTTTTTTCAAAAATTATCATTAGAAAATGTCATGAAATTATTTCTAACCTTAGGTCTCTGGTTGGGACCCGGAAGGAAATGTGTATACAACAGAAATCAAGAAAAATAATAATAATTTTCCCCTATTTCTCTAAGACGTGGGCTCCCAGGAATCCCTTCAATTAGTCTATTGGAACCGTTTCAAATCAATCCGAGTGCTCCAACACCAACAGGAATTACTGATGTCCTCATATGCAATATTTTCTTAAGATTTTCACTTCAAGATCCTTGTATTTTGATAGTTTGTAAAAGAACTTCAAAGATACATTACACTATTATTATTATTATTATTTTTATTTTCTTTGATTTCTGGCGTTTACACATTTCTTTCCGGGTCCCGCCCAGGGACCTAAGGTTAGAAATGGCTTCATGACACTTTACACTGACAATTAAAAAAAAAAAAGAAAATTATTATTATTATTATTATTATTATTATTATCTTTATTTTCTTTGATTTCTAGCGTTCACACATTTCTTTCCGGGTCCCGCCCAGGGACCTAAGGTTAGAAATGGCATCATGACAAAAAAAAAAAAAAAAAAAATTAACATAGATAAAGCCCTTCGTAAAGTGTGGGCTGTACTTGTCAGAACAATTTTTTGTATCTCCTTGAGGCATGGACTTCCAGGAATCCCTTCAATTACTCTACTACAATCTTTTCCAACCAGTCCTAGGGCTCCAACTACAACCGGGATTGTTGTTGTTCCCATATGCCACATTTTCGAGATTTCTATTTCAAGGTCCTTGTACTTTGACAACTTTTTGAATATCTTCAAAGATACATTGCAGTCAGCAGGGACTGCCATATCAATAAGGAGGCACTTTTTTGTTGTATTATTATTATTATTATTATTATTATTATTATCTTTATAAAAATTATTATTATTATTATAAGAACGATGTGGAGGAGGGGGACGAGGAGAAGCAGAAAACTCTGTAAGTAATATAAGTAATAATAAAATCAAAAAATAAATATCTTTTTTTGTTTTTTGGGTTTTTTTTTGGTTTTTTTTACTAAGAGGAATGGTGTGAGACTTCGACGTGGTGTAGTGGTTAGAAAACTTCTCTCTTTCGATCATTTACGATTGAGTAGCAGGTTCGAACTTCACTGGATGCCGAATATTTTCGGCCTTGGGCCACATCTAATCTATTCATAGAAAATCATTGGGGTACTGTTTAGCAAGCTTACATGGTGTAATGGTTAACAAGCTTGTCTCGCTAGATCAAATACGACTTAGTAGTGAGTTCGATTCCCAGTGAGCACCCCACGCTTTTGGCCTTGTGCCGCACCTAAGCTACGCTTAAAAAATCATTCCGATCTCCACTTGGGGCCCAATACTTTCGGCCTTGTGCCACATCTAATCTACGCATATAAAATCATCGGGGTAGAGGTTAGCAAGCTTATATTGTGTAATGGTTAACAAGCTTGTCTTGCTAGATCAAATACGACGTAGTAGTGAGTTCAATTCCTAGTGGGTGCTCTGTACTTTCGGGCTTGTGCCACATCTAACAACGTTTGTAAAATCACTGATGTTTTTGATGAGCGGTAGCAAAGTCATTGATATTTGGTTGGAAGTTGGTGCCTTTTAATCATAAATCACCGATCCCTTCTCTAATTAATTCAAAGACTATTTCTATTTAAACTAAATAATATACTTTATATAAAAGATACAGTTTTGCATGAAGAAGCAATTTAAATTTCAAATATCGCCATTTGGCTTTCAGCGAAACGGCACGAACTGAACAAATTCTATAAAAATCATCACCGTGATTTTTATTTTATTCTATTATTTCAGGAATTTTTATTTCGTGAATGTCATCTATTAGTCTGAAAGGCGAATCAATTCCCTGGCGTTTACTGACTCCCGTTTCACCCGCAAGATTTTTATCAACCCCCTAGGCAGTCTATCTTCGCCCGAGAGTTGATATTAACACCACTGGAGACGTCCGGTCTTGGCAGTTCAGGTTGTGTCCAATTCAGTGTCAGAACTCAAATTCGCTGCTCTTTGAATGTCGAAATAGTTCGGTCTACCCCACGATTTTAACTTTAACTTCTTTGGGGAAAGAATGGTTTCATGCCTTTCGCAAGAGTCCCAGTATGACGTGAACTCGTTAACTCGAGTCGCGATCGCCTGCGTCCTGAAGAATTTAACGGAGACATCGAGAGGCGGAAACGTCCAAGCCAACAGGGAACATCTTTGCAAACATGTTGCAGTTTGCTTGCTGCGTATGTGACGTTGTAGTGACGTTACTGCATTATCAACTATTTTCCTTATTTTCAATATCAACTGTTTTACAGAGCCCACAGTGTTCGTTCATCCCCAACAACGTCATGATGTTATGGTAACGTTACGAAGTTCTTCAGCTGAAAATATCCTCACTGGTCAATTCTACCTTCAAAATACGTTTTTTTTTATTTAATATATATATATATATATATATATATATATATATATATATATATATACTCCGTTAGAGCCCATTTAAACACACACACAAACATACGAGACTCCATTAGAAACATACAAGTAGAAACAAAATATATTAACTGCATCCACCTGTAAAAAAAAAAGATTAAAAATAATGGAAGCTTTTTTAATATAAAAGTAAAAAACAACTCTTAACAATATTAACTATGAACAAGGCCACAATGTGCTAACGATATACGAAAATTAAAACATCCCTACTACACACTAAGACATACACATAATGCACACACTCAATTAAGCTGTAAATTGAATCATCCTTGATAATGGCTAAAGGTATAGCCGGAAATATAAAACATTTGGACAGTTTTTACACACTCTTTGTCCAGAAAAGAAAGCTCTTGTCCGAACACAAGATAAATTAAATAAAAAGCTCAACCGTAGTACCTTGTCTGTCTTTTTTAATGAAACATGCATAAACAAAGGATTGCTGCCTAAATATACAACTATATATTGATGCATGTTTCATTAAATAATATAAACAAGTTTTGTCTATTTATTTTAAGTAAGTTCCTTTCATATTGGTTGATAAGCTTAATAACATTATCATTGAAAGACGAAAGGAAATCACCATATTGATACATGTTTGAATCCAATTTAAGCTTTCGGCTCACATAAGCCATTATGAAAGATGACAATTACATTTCAACATATCAAAGAATACACGGACGAAACAATAATGATAGTCTGTTTTGTTGCATGAACAATTTCAAAGCAACGACTAACTGGTGTATACGAGACGCGGAAGCGAAATCGCATCGCAGCTCGTGATGTCACGCATGCCCATGCGAGAGTTAAAACGAAAAGTATTAAGGATGGGTAGTCGTTGTGTATATTATTTATGAAACCTGTATCAATGAGAAATTGCTGCCTAAATATACACAATATATATATATATATATATATATATATATATATATATATATATATATATATATATATATATATATATATATAAATATAAAATGTAAATGGATAAAATGACAGTTTTGTAAATTTTTAAAAACAAACAAAATTCCTAAAATGTATTAAAATGAAAATAATCGACGTCAGACGTTTAGGAATACGTTAATTTTCAAGACAAAATTCATTGAATACAATTGAGTTCCATGTTAAACGATGAAAGCTGATCTTTTAAAAATTTTCAGTTAGATGTTTTACTTTGGAAAAGACTTGTGTTTTTATGTCCATCGTTTTCGTCATATTGAACTGAATTTGTATTTTAATGAATTTTGTCTTGAAAATGGTTTATTAAACCGAAACGTCTGACGTCGACAATTTTTTCATTTTAACTATATTTATGGATTTTGTTTGTTTTTCAAAATTTCTACATATATATATATACAAGGTAAACCAAAAAAGTTCCGTCCGTTTTTAAAAAAAAAAGAAAACGCTTCACAGTTTGTGTAACTTATATTTAGTCTTCGAAGTAATCGCCATCGGCATCCAGCACCTTCTGCCAACGTGTCTCCAGCTGTTCAATGCCCTTGCGGTAGAACTCGGGGGGGGGGGGGGGTTGACGCAAAGAAGTCCGCGCAAGTCTGCATCATTGGTGAAGGATTTCCCACGAAGATGATTATCCAGGGAGTGGAAGAGGTGGTAATCGGATGGCGCAAGGTCAGCTGAATAAGGTGGATGGCACAAAGTCTCCCACCCAAGTTGCTGTATGGTATCCCTGACCACTCGCATGACATGCGGCTTGGCGTCGTCATGGAGGAAAAGCACACCTTTGCGATTCACCAGTGCTGGCTCCTTCTGGCGCAATGCCTGTTGCACACGTTTCAATTGCTGCGAGTATAGGTCTCCAGTGGCCGTTTGGCCCGTTGGTAGCAGTTCATAATGAACCACTTGACGACCTGTCCACCAGACACAAAGCATAATCTTGCGTGGTTGCATAGGCGGTCTTGCGGTGTGAGGGACAGCATCCGGAGGAGACAATCAATGTCTGGAACGCTTGAGAGTTTCGTACAGAACCCATTTTTCACCACTGGTAAGAACTCGATTGAATAAGGATGCGGTACGGTGGCGAGAAAGCAGACTGCCACTCGTGGACCTCCAACAGCGTTTGCAGAAGCCACTTGCTCAGTTTGTACGTCTTACCTAGGCGGTGCAGGTGAAGTCTGTTTCATCGGAAACGTTGAACTGTCTTGCAAGTTGAACCACACGTTAGACTACTGTCCACTTCAATGGCCGCCTTCAGGACTCCGTCATTCAAGACCTGTGGTCGTCCACTGCGAGGCTCCCCATGGAGAGACAAATCTTCCGACTTGAATTTTCAGTACGTTCATCCACAGCACTATCCCCAAACGCTTGACATATGCGGCGACTTGATGCAGCTGCTGATAAGCCCACTTTGATGTCGTAAAGCAAACAGCCCCGAACGAGATCTCTAGACACTTCCATCCTTCTTACAGCTGTCCGGCTTATAACTGATGGCCGGGCACGGTGTGCGTGTTTTTTTATAACGTCTGATGTTCCTACTTCCGGCGGTCCGAATTTGAAAACAATTGCTACACGCATTTCGTATATATTTCAACTTCATTCAATGACTAATCAAAAAACGGACAGAACTTTTTTGCTTACCTTGTATATATATATATAAAGATAGATAGATAGATGAGAAGAAGATTATCAAGGAGTTTTACATTACATATATCAGATTTAAGTTCGATTGCACATCTCGCACTTCCCGCCTGTGGAACTCCCTTCATCGCACTTGCTCCACTGACAGTTATAACTTCCAACTATTCAAATGCAATGTCAATTGACATCTCCAGATGCCGTGATCTATTCCCTGTTTTTCACTTCATCCTTTCCCCTTTCACGACTCGTTACTCTTGCTCCCACTTTCTGTAATCCCTTGCGTACTAGTGGTACTTCCGCCTTGCTTGGGGTGAA